>CM053026.1:670155932-670296053 GCA_028564925.1 Lithobates sylvaticus | reverse complement strand
TGGATCGTGGGGCGGTCTATTAACTAAGTGGTGGTGTGTATAGCTGAGGCTACTAGAAATGATGTGGGTGAAAGGGATTTGAAACTAGCCAACTCAAGTTGGCACCAAGGTTTCACGGTGGGTACCGAAAACCAGTGTCTAATCTGATCGAGAACCATTGCTGTGTGGTAATCCTTCAGGACAGGCAATCCCATACCTCCTGCTTTCCTGTGTTTCGCTTGTATGAGGGGGGAGCATCTCGCCCTACAGCCCCCCCCACACAAAACTCGATAGTTGCTTTTGCATTGTGGTGAAAAAGGAGTTTGGGGGTTGTATCGGTAGGGTTCTAAATATGTACAAGATTTTGGGCATTACCAACATTTTGTATGCTGCCAGTCGTCCGGACCAGGTCAAGTAGTGTTTCTGTATTTTCAAGAGATCCTTCTGACATTTATCGATCAGAGGACGGTAGTTGTCTTGGTATAAGTTAGCAATGGGGTAGGATAACTGGACCCCTAGATACGTGATGGATCCGGAGGTCCAGGGAAATGGGAGAGGTAGTTTCAGCCTGTTCTCTATAGTTTTTGATGCTATGTGCTATGCCTAGTATGTTGGACTTGGACCTAGTGTTTTGGAGCCCCCGCCCCAAAACACCTACCATGTTGAGGGCATGTGGCTTGGTATGGTTCAGGTTCCCCTCCACGCCATTTTTTTCTTTATTTTTTTTAAATAGCCGGGTGCTAGACAATTGCAACAATGAGTCAATTGAAATGTGATTTAAATTGTTTATTTTTTTCTTTAGAAATGTAATTTTTGCTGCAGTATGTTCTATACATGCTACAGATGCACCACTCTACGTGCAGACTAATGCCGTGTACACATGGCCGGACTTTTAAACAGCAAAGGTCCGACGGAACATATCCGTTGGACAATTCGACCGTGTGTGGGCTTCATCGGACCTTTGCTTTTGAAAAATCAGACGGACTTTAGATTTAGAACATGTTTCAAATCTTTCCGACAGACTCAAATCCAGTCGAAAAATCCATTGGTCTGTATGCTAGTCCAACGGACGAAAACCAACGCTAGGGCAGTTATTGGCTACTGGCTATGAACTTCCTTATTCTAGTCCAGTCGTATGTCATCACGGTCAGATCCGTCGGACTTTGGTGTGATTGTGTGTAGACGAGTCCGATACAACGGAAGTCCGTCGAAAAGTTGTCATTTATACAGCAATCAATGCTATTTAAATGCATTGATTCCTGTATAAATGACACATGCAGTGAAAGAGTTAACCACTAGGGGGAGGGGTTATGAGCTGTGACGTGTGTGTGTTTTTTTACATTAGGGGCGGGGCTGACGTTTGACGTCATTAATCGGCTTTCCCGATGACGGGGAACAGCCGATCAATGACAGGCAGAGTAGGAAGCGTGGGGAGACGTTTGTTTACACAGACCTCTCCCCGTTCTTCAGCTCTGTGACCCGATCGCAGGACACCAGTGGCGATCGGGTCCACTGGTCCCGCGGCCGGGGTCACGGAGCTCCTGACCGGGTCGCGAGCGCGCCACTGGCGGTGCGCGCACGACCCACGGGCAGCCAATTAAAGGGCCACGTACCCATACGTGATTTTGCCTGCCCGTGCCATTCTGCCGCAGTATATCTGCGTGAGGCGGTCGGGAAGCGGTTAAGCATAATTAAAATCACTGCTCCTTTAAAAATTTTGTTTTTTGTTTTTTTGCATTAATACAAGTCCCCCAGGGCAGTACCCAGACCCCCATTCCCCTTTTATGGCCAATTACTTGCATATATACCTTCAAAATGGGCACTTTGATTTTTCCTGTAGAGCTCCAATAGTCTTCAATGGGGTTCATCATGCGGGTCAGAACTTTTCCCCTGTTCAGGAATTATGCTGTTAACCGAACAGGGGGGTTTTCAGCCCATCTCTAATAATGACTACATAATATATTAACATAATATAATGTTTAAATATAATAGAGGTAGGGGGACGTGGCTTGGCACGCAACGCGGATGGAAGCATAAAGACGAGGCTCCGCTCTTCCCGCTGCCCTTCAGCCCAATACTGACCACTTTAACACGGATAATGGGCAAAACGAACAGACCCTCAACCGGTGTACTTGCCAAGAACTCACCGGCGGTGCAAAGATCCCACAGCATACCGGATCTCTTCAGATCCAGACCCCAGCCGACCCAGAGCACGGAGGCCTCCAAGATGGTGCCGGACGAACACGAGGACAGCGAGGACTCCCAGGCCGCATACGAGGACCGGGTAAGACACCGCTCCTCGGACCAGCCACTGACATATGCCGACATGTCCGCATTCGTAGCAGACATAAAAAACGCCTTTTCATCGGCAGTCACAGAGCTAAAAGCTGACATGCTGGCGCTGACTGAAAAGACCCGGCACATGGAACGCTCGGGGCAGAAGAGAGACAAGGCACTTACCAGACTGGAGCAGGTCACGGACACACACACAGCACAATTGATTGCAGTCAATCGCCATTTAGAAGATTTAGACAATAGGGGCAGACGCCATAATATTAGGGTACGGGGGGTCCCAGAAGAAGTCCTACCGGACCAAATAGTCCCTGCATTAGCCTCCATTTTCAACAACCTGCTGGAACAACCAGCAGACACAAGCATTGACTTTGAGAGAGCACACAGGGCCCTCCGTCCCAGGCCACGCGAGCCAGCACCACCCAGAGATATTATATGTTGCCTCACAGATTACAAGCTCAAGGAGGACATCTTATCCCACGCACGGCAGAATGAGCTGATCACTTTTAATGAGCAAACGATTTCCCTGTACCAAGACCTGTCCCCAATCACACTGAGTAACCGCAGGGCTCTGCGCCCCTTATTGGAAACTCTGAGAGAACACCATCTTGCCTACAGATGGAAGTTCCCATTCGCCCTGTCGGTCACATTAGATGGGATACCTTATACACTTCGATCCCCAGATGACCTACCAATGTTCTGCTCAGCACTACAGATTCCATTGGTGGACCTGCCCGACTGGTACAGAGAATTCAGACACGCGCCAGAACCACACAGCCCGACAACATCCCCACCTTCCACGCCGACCAAACCTGACCCCAAGAAAGGGAAATATCAGAAGAGGCAAGAAGCAGCGCCTGTGAGGTCCTCACAGGTCTCCAGGAGCACCAGAGCCAGAGAATACACCTGAGATGGCGACTTGACGAACACCTTCATGGTAACGCTTTATTCTTCCCTTATTTGATGGACAGCAGGCAGCGTAGGAGCTCACATTGCTCCTGGTGCGACAAACATGCTGCCTGACAGGTATACACCCTGTAGCTATTATCCCTGTAGATAAAGAGGCTCCACATATGTTAAATAGTTTTTACCAAGACGGGCAGGGGGCTCTTTCAAATATCACCCACCATAGCATTACCACAGGCCTAGTTCAGAGGGCCTCTGATATTGAAGCACTACTTTGACGGGCACATGAACGTTGCTCTCTGTCACCAACCGTCACTGCACTTCCACAGGACCAACTCTCAGGGCCCTTGCCACGGAAACACTACCTAGGCGGGCACATGGACGTTGCTCTCTGATCCCAACAGCCACTGAGCTACTACAGGCCCAGTTTAAAGAGCCTCCACTACCAAAGCACTGCTTAGGCGGGCACATGAACGTTGCTTTCTTTACTCACCGCCATCATGTCGCTACAGGTATGACTTATTGGGCATGTGAACTTGCCCCACCCTGAACGAATCTAAGCCATACACCCCATTTAGGGGATACGGGTACTCTGCCTGTCCCAACATGTATTTACCTATAGATACTATCTGTTTTGCTGTCCGAGGGGCTTTTGTCTTTTGTTTTTACTTTTTCACCGGGGGCCTGCTGCGTGGGTGCCGCCCTGTGCTCCCTTCACGTTGGGGGGGACCCGGGGGCGGCATGCACGCAGGGGGCATTCAATTAAGAGCATAAGTTATGCACCCGGAACTCTAGATAATGTTACTACCGAATTTCGTTGTATTGGTCAGTATTTCAGTTAAACACAGATAATGTGCTTTTATTGGCTGCGGGAGGAGCTTGCAGCATGTCTAGTCTGTAGACAAGTTTTTTTTTTTTTTTCTTTGGTTCTTGACGGTTCCGCAAGCTACTCCCACGCACCCTAACCTGTGGCCCTCTTGGATACCTTACAGGTTCCAGGTAGGCCACAATTTGAGGAGCCCCTCTGGGATACCAGAGGTGTGCTCGTGATAATTCTTTGCACTTAATCCTCCCGTACACACGGGGGACTTTATTTTTCTTGTCACCACCTCGTGACTCCCCCCCCCACTCCCACCCTCCCTTACCTACCCCCCCACCACCCCCATCCTCGCCCCCCCCCCCCTATTAGCATCTAAATTTTATTGTTATTGCATATACCAAGTAAGTGACACATACTTCACTATCCTAACGCTGCTGACTCACAAGGGCTCATTATGGCATATTCTTCCCTAGGCAAACGTCCCACTCACCTGAGAGGCCTTAACATACCAGAGAAACGCGTGTCACTGTTAAGAGAACTTAAGAGGGCACAACCAACTTTTGTTTTCTTACAGGAGACTCACTTTCACACCCAAGCTATCCCAAGATTGTTTGATAAGCATTTCCCTGAGGTGTTCCATGCGCCAAATCCGGTGAACAAATCCAAAGGAGTATCGATATTGCTGCATAAACATGCCAACTTTAAAGTGACACACCGCTATGCGGACCCTCAAGGGCGATTTTTGTTCTTGAAAGGGCTATGGCACAATAGGCCAATTACACTCGCAAACGTATATTTCCCTAACACGGGACACTTAGCATTTTGTCATCGCATGGTTGACGAACTCAAAAGTTTCGCCTCTGGTTGCATCCTACTGGGCGGGGATTTTAACATCCCACTTCAACCTCTACAGGATACCTCTAACGGTAAATCCAGCATATCATACTCCATACTGCAGAAAATCAAACTCTCACTGAATTCCTTGACTCTAATAGACACCTGGCGCTTGGCACACCCGACAGGGAAAGACTTCACATACTATTCGGCCCTACATAAGAAATACACTCGTATTGACTATGTCTTCATTACTCAACGCGACCTGCCACTATTAAACTCAGCCTGTATAGGCATACAAACACTATCAGACCATTGTCCTGTCTCAATCTCCATAACACGAATGGACAAACACCACAGACCATGTAACTGGAGACTGAACCCCGCACTCCTAACTGATCCTGCTATATGTCCACAAATCTCTACAGCCATCAAGACGTATTTCCAACTCAACGAAACAGAGGACATGTCGCCAATGACTATTTGGGAGGCACACAAATGTGTCATACGGGGGGAACTGATCCGCTTGGGTGCACACAAGAAAAGAGAGGCTAATAAAGACATTGCCACGCTAGCAGACAAAATAACACTACTAGAAACTCAATACAAACAATCCAGAGCAGAAAATGTATCCGCAGAATTACTGGACGCTAGAGACAAGTTGAATTCACTACTCAATCTCAAAGCTAAACGGGTTCTTTATTTTAGGAAAGGTTTCTATTACGAACATGGGGACAAATGTGGCAAATTTCTAGCAAAAGCTCTCAAGGAGATAACACACTCCAACTCTATCCTAGCAATTAAAAATCGAGAAGGACAAACGCTACATGACACAGACCACATTGCAGCCCAATTCCATAGCTATTACACCAGACTATACAATATACCCCCACCACATAAACCCCCAGACTTCAAGGACACTAGGGAACACACCTTAGCTAACTACATCAAAGACAGCGGTATGCCCACACTGAAAGCGCCTGAACGCGAATCATTGGAACTACCTATTACGGAAGACGAACTTGCATTGGCAATTAGAAACCTTAAAGCAGGAAATAATCCAGGTCCTGACGGGTACACGGCTCATTACTATAAGACGTTTACCGACATACTTAAACCTCCTCTCCTCCGAGCACTAAATCATCTCAAATCCTCACCACCAGCATCACACACCTTCACGTCAGCACACGTCGCATTGCTTCCCAAACCGGCAAAAGATCCCACTGACTGCTCGAACTATAGGCCAATTTCGCTGCTGAACCTGGACCTAAAGCTACTGGCCAAAATTTTGGCCACCAGGCTCACAACATTTCTCCCACATCTCATAGGGCCAGAACAGGTGGGATTCATGCCGGGTAGGGAGGCACGTGACAATGTCACGAAAACACTTAATTTAATTCACTGCGCCCACACAAAGGGCATCGAAGGTCTTCTCCTGTCCACTGACGCGGAGAAGGCCTTCGACCGGGTAGCTTGGGACTACCTTTTTGCTACATGCATGCATATAGGCCTAGGCACACATATGATGGCTTGGTTGGCGGCCTTATATCACCAACCCCAAGCAAAGCTCAAAATAAATGGTACCCTCTCCGAAGCTGTGAACATACATAACGGCACAAGACAGGGTTGCCCCTTATCTCCATTATTATTTATTTTGTCCCTTGAACCTTTCATTCGCACAATTAATAACAATCCTGATGTGACTGGCTTTCAGATACAGGAACGTCAATACAAAATAGCCGCATACGCAGATGACCTCCTTTTTGCCCTAACACGTCCCCACACCTCTATTCCGAATCTGATTAAAGCTTTCCAACTATTTGGCTACATTTCCAATATGAAAATTAACTACACTAAGTCCGAAGCTCTTAACCTAACACTAAAACCTGACTCCTTAGATAAAGCACGTAATGCTAGCACATTTAAATGGGTGTCCTCTTCCATTACTTACCTTGGAGTCAAAATCACAAGCAACCTGAACAACATATACGATGCCAACTTCCCACCACTACTGAGCAGAATACAATCAGATCTTAAGTCATGGACAACTAAACACTTTTCCTGGTTCGGTAGGGCGGCAATAATTAAGATGGTAATATTACCCAGAATCTTGTACCACTTCAACACCTTACCTGTCCCACTCCCTTGTCAGTTTTTCAAAAAACTCAAAACCATCATGCGCACCTTTATATGGGCTGGGAAAAGGCCACGTATCAAACTTGAAACACTCACCCTACCAAAGGAGGAAGGCGGTATTGGACTCCCTGATTTTAGATTGTACCACTATAGCACTCACTTAACTAGGATCCTGGACTGGAATTGCCACAAGAAGCAAAAAGACTGGGTCTCGTTAGAAGAGACATCAGCTCTACTGCACTTGCGATTCCTCCCCTGGATCCCTTGGAACAAAGTTCCACAAGAGTTACAACACCACCCACTCATAGGAACGACACTGAAGACGTTTCAAACACTGATTAAGCATCAGGAGCTGTCCTCATCACCAAGCCCTCTCACTCCCGTAACTCACAATCCAGATTTCCCACCTGGTATAAAATTACAACTGACCTCCCCCCATGACCAACAGATACCCCTCTTAGTGTTGCACTGCACAAATGCGAACAGTACTAAATCATTCACGTCCTTGGCACAGGACCTGAACCCCCAAACTTTCACATACTGGACCTACCGACAAATTCACAACTATCTACACACTACCCCAAACAAACTGCAATTATTCAGACAAACCACACCGTTTGAAAATATGTGCTACTCTGGAACCCCAGTACTTAAATCTACCTCACTAATGTACGCATGGCTACAAGGAGACAGAAAGGGGGAAACAGCAGGAGCACGAGCACAGTGGGAAAGAGATCTCGGCACCAATATCACAGATAACCAATGGCGACAAGCCTCAATTTTTGCACACAAGTGCTCCATTGGGACGAAGCTACAAGAAACGTCCTACAAGCTGCTGACGCAGTGGTATGCAACGCCGGTTAAGGTCAAAAAATGGTACCCACTGTCCTCGGACTCCTGCTGGAGATGTGAACAGGATTTGGGCACATTGTTCCACATCTGGTGGGACTGCCCCGCAGTCCAACCTTTCTGGAACAAGGTGTGTGACCTGATTAAAACAATCACAGACACAAGAATATCCCTCACACCCTTATGTTGTCTACTACACATCGCAGATTGTTCTATGAAACGATACAAAAAATCCCTCACAAGACACTTGCTAAATGCAGCAAAATCTCTGATACCAAGACATTGGAAGGCTAAGGAGACTCCCTCCATCCCAGAATGGTTTAATGCAATAAATAATATATATTTTATGGAAGAAACAGCCGCCATGGCCAAAGAAACCACTGAAAAATTCAACAGCACATGGTCACCATGGGTAATCTACAAGTACTCTGATCAATACGCACAACTTGATACAGGATGAAGTGGTCGCAAGGGCAGATGCAGATACTAATTTTTTACTGTTACAAGGCTATACCGCATATACGTTCTCTACCGTATACTTGATACTGTGGACTAATGCCTATCCACAGATAGATAAAAGTGTCACGTGATCACCTTGATAACGCAAAGACATCCAAGCTGGCATAGACTGGCTCTCTTTCAATACCAAACCCATCTCCTTCCCATTCCTTACCCCCCTCATTTCCCTCCCCCCCCTTCCCTATCTACTAACAAACGCTCATACGTTTTAGACTTTGAACAGAAGTGACCAGATACAATACTTCTGGCTTTGTGAGAAAGTTATGTTTGATTTATCTGTTTAGAATCCACAACCCATCTGGTACTGGATAATGATTGCTGTAAATCGTTATTGGAATGTGTCCCTGTTGTAACCCTTCCCCCTTCCCTTATTATTTTTTCTTTACCTAATTTACTTATTATTTGTCTTGCAAGGATATACGTATGTTTGATGGAAAGGTCTGTTTGACCACCCTCACTATAAGTTGTGATGTCCTGTATATTGTTGTTTCTTCAATAAAACTTTATTGTACAAAAAAAAAATATAATAGAGGTAAACAGTAAAAATAAAACACAAAATGCATTTAAAAAAGTAGAAAAAAATAATAATATGGTTTTTCATAAAGTTTTCCAGTGAAAGGAAGAGATTGACACATTTTTTGCCTTGAAGAGGAACTAATGTTAGGGAAACATTGAAATGAAGCCACACAGTATAGAGTTGAGGGCTTCATGTCAATGAGCTCAGACTTGACACCTAAGGGTATATGTAAATGTATTAATCCCTTGGCTAAATAAGATTGCCCCTTTGTTGGCATTTCAATACACAGATTTCAATGGGCTCAAAATGAGACAATTGACAATTACAGTAAAAGGTTGATGTTATGCTTCAAGGACGTTTCAATCATTTGTAGCTAAATTCTTAGTTCAGCTGCCCTGCAAAGTAACCATAGTACTAGCTCACATATTTTGGTATATTTAAAAATATATTTACTTTATTTGTTGAATCTGGTTTTAAACATTATTTAGCTTTAGCTCTGTTGAAATACATTGGAAATTGTGACTGTACATAATATCAGTATCATAACCAGTAGCAAAAATGATATATTTACTATAGGTAATTAAGCTTAAATTATTTTTATGGATACAGTTATATAGAGTAAACTGAGGTTACCACATGGATTGTTGTGCAATAAATTAATTACCATAACTAAATGTTATCCATCACACTGAAAAACCCATATTGTGCCTCTGACGTGCATGCACAAAATACATTTCAATTTTATTTTTTATGGCATATGTGTTACTTCTTTTATTATAAAGTCTGTTAATTGCAAATTTATGGTTTACATTTGGCATTGAAACTGCATATTTTGAGCCATTTTGTAATCTGTTAATTACTTATTTAATGAAGTGTGTAATTATCTATTTTAAGTTTGCAAACTAGTTCCACTTCAAAGAGTAAAAACCATCTTAGAAATGTTAGAAATTAAATCCGGTTAATGCTCACCAGTGTCTATTTAACATATTGTTTTTTATGGATATTGGTACAATAAAATAGGTTGTAAAGTGGTCAAATATTAAAAGTTGTGTAAAAAAGTGTTTCCATATTTGTGCTTTGTTTCTGCAATCACTACAAAATTAGATATTACCATTTTTTAACTCATGAATTCATTAAAATGCACATCTTTGAGTAGAAAGTTTTGGGTTTGCCGATGGCCCATTTTAATCATTACACTATGCATGAGTGTTTACAAAAAAATTTAATTAGACAGAACATTTGAAAGGGTAATTCCAGCATATGCCATATTGTTTGTAAGCAGAAGCTCTAGAGCAGTGATGGCGAACCTTGGCACCCAAGATGTTTTGGAACTATATTTCTCATGATGCTCATGCACTCAGCGGTGTAGTTGAGCATCATGGGAAATGTAGTTCCAAAACATCTGGGGTGCCAAAGTACGCCATCACTGCTCTAGAGCTACCAGGATACTACAGGCAGATAATTATTCATCATGCCATACCTTCAGGGAGGCTTATGATTGGACAGAAATATATTCTGTAGCAAGACAACAACCCCAAACATTAAGAACTATTTTCAACGTAAAAGAAGAACAAGGAGTGAGGACAAGTGATGGTTTGGCCTGTACAGAGCCCTGATCTCAACATCAGCAAGTCTGTCTGGGATTATATGAAGACACAGTCTACATGCACAGAATATCCATGGTTAGTTCTCTGCGATGTTTGGAACAACCTACCTTCAAAAACTGTGTGCAAGTGTACCTAGAAGAGTTTATTCTGTTTTAAAGGTGAAGTATGGTCACACCAAATATTGATTTGATTTGAAATTCTCTTCTGTTCCCTCACTTACCATTTTGTTAATCAATAAAAATAAACTGTTAACACTGCTATTTCTGAAAGCAATCCACACCTGCATAAAACTTTTAGTCATTCTCTGCATTAAGATAAAAAAAAATACCCCACTACCTGTTCTAGCCAATCCTTAAATATTTACTTGAGTTCTGTCACCGATCCAGTGCTATCCCAGCTACAGTACTGCTCCTCTCACATCTTGGTCTCACAGGTGACACTGAGAGCAGCTCATAGGCACCCTCTGCTGTCAGTTAAACTTCTGTGAGAAGAGAGCAGGGGCATGGTTTACTGGCTATGGATGGACACAGCCCAGCTAGGGAACATGCATGCAATAGTGCCTCCTTAGCACCCCTATAGACATGGCTTGCTAAGGAGGCACCCACGGGAAGGGGATGTGGACAGTGCTGCCAAAGAGGAGGTAAGGAACCACTCTGTGGATCCTTACCTCCTTGGAAGTATGTGCATCCTTGGAAGTATGTGCTACCCTAAGGCACAGCGTGCCCGCAGCATCCAGTCATCTCAAACTGAAACTAAAGCCCCACTTTCAAAAAATGTGAGCAGGCATTGGAAACAGGCAATGGGGTTGATTTACTAAAATGAGAGAATGCAAAATCTGGTGCAGATGTGCATGGTAGCCAATCGGCTTCAGCTTGTTCAGTTAAGCTTTGATAGAACAAGCTGGAAGCTGACTGATTTCTATGCAGAGCTGCAACAGATTTTGTACTCCCCAGTTTTAGTAAATCAACCCCAGAGTCTCTTCTGCAATATTCAGTACAACAAAACAAATACTCTTGCACACAAATGTGGTAGCAAGGCAGTTCAAAGTTCAGGGTGGACAATAGCTTTCGGCCTTGCTGCCCTCCAGGATAGGGATATACTAGCAATCAAAAGAAAACATAAAAGAGAGGGCGCACCAGCCTTGTGCATTATCCTTTGACACGTTTATTAAGAAAAAACATATAATTAAAACTACTCACAAAGGTAGATGGAAAATCACACTTAAAACAGTCTTTGATTTGTGACAGTCTGTCCACTGATAGCAGTCTCCAGATCCTAAGAAGAGGATGTGCAAACTGCTGCTGGCTTAAGCGTTTCAAATGTATCACCTTCTTCTTCAGAGCCTAACAGTGTTCATCTCTTACAGCTACCATATTTGCCGGCGTATAAGACGACTGGGTGTATAAGACGACCCCCTATTTTTCCAGTGAAAACTTAGGTTTGGGGCTATACTCGCCATATAAGACTACCCCCTTCCGAGGCAACACCATTTACAAAAAAACATCAGAAACAAAAAAAAACATCAGACTTAACATCAGAAAAGGAAACTGGTGAACTACAAGTCCCAGAGATCCCACAATTGGTAGGCAGCAACAATGAATACTCTCCTCCAAAGCACCATAAATCATACCTGTATTTTAGGGGAGATCTGGAGCTGGATGTGAAGTACAGGATGCTTTGTTAATATGTAGAGCACCAAGTACACCCAGTATATGATGCTGTGTTAGTACAGTAGTGCCAGGTACACTTCAGAATACAGTGTGCAGACAGTGTGCACCGCTGAGCCAATCACGGCAGGCATTGTATTTTACTAATCTGTTGATGGATACAAAGCCTGCTCGGATTGGCAGAGGCTGTGACATCAGCCCGCGCCGCTCTGACTCATGTAGCCTGCTCGGATTGGCAGAGGTTGTTACCCAATCCAAGCAGGCTTAGCAGGCTCTATATTCATCAGAGTGCATCGCCTGCCGGGATTGGCTGAGCAGCGCATACTGTATACATATTACAATTTTACAGATCATCCGGCGGACTGATATCCATCTGGCCGCTTCTTCACCCA
Source organism: Lithobates sylvaticus (assembly GCA_028564925.1). Taxonomy (NCBI): domain Eukaryota; kingdom Metazoa; phylum Chordata; class Amphibia; order Anura; family Ranidae; genus Lithobates; species Lithobates sylvaticus. The sequence continues at coordinate 670,283,535 of CM053026.1, read as the reverse complement.
GCGTATAAGACGACCCCCGCTTTTTGGCTGTGTAATTTCGGTGTAAAAGGTAGTCTTATACGCCAGAAAATACAGTACTTAAATACATGTGCACATCTAGGAGGCACAAATCAGAGCATTATGGGGCGTTCCACGGTGCTCAAATTTCCCACAAATGCCACATAATGTTCACTGTTCTGCGAACGGGCAAACGCCCAATGTTCAAGTCAAACTTATGTTAGACCTGAACATCAAGCTCATCCCTATTCAAGGGTATTCCCTATATCATACAGATAGAGAGGGTAAAAAAGGGTGAGAGGAATGCCTATATAGCAGGAAAAATGTACAAGTGAATGAGAGGGATTACATCAATAAGGGAGCTAGGGAGGAGGTGGAGTCCTTATGGGTAGAGCTCCAAAGGGATGAAGCTGAGGGGAAAATAATACAGGAAGTATGCTATAGGACAATTTCATGGGTCAGATGGTAGACCGCACCAACTATAAACAAAGCTTTACTAGATCTACTGATTACCAACACTACAGACCTGATCACAGATGTGGAAATATGGGGAAATTTAGGAAACAGCGATCACAGGTCAATTGACTTCAGTATAAATCACACAAAATCACTCAAAAGAGACAACTTTCCTAAACTACAAATCTTGCTAGAAGATATAAACTGGAATAAAATCTTAGGAACAAAGAACACGGAGTAGAGATGGGTTTGGTTTAAGAGCATATTAAATAAGGGCATTAGCCAGTGCATCCGATTGGGAAATAAAGAGTGAACAAAAGTCCTGGATGGCTTAACTCCAATATAAAAATGCATATAAAAGCAAAGGAGAAGGCCTTCAAAAAATACAAAGCTGAGGGATTATTATCAGCATTCAGACTTTACAAAGAATGCGTGGCACTTTGTCCGTCGGAATTCTCTACACACGATCGGAAAAAGTCCGATCGGACTTTGTTGTCGGAAAATTTGAGAGCAGGATCTCAAACTTTTTCCGTCGGAAATTCCGACGGAAAAAGTCCGATGGAGCCCACACACGGTGGTCCGATAGGACATTTTCCGTCGGAAAATCCGACCGTGTGTAAGGGGCATAAGACTGGGATGCCAATAAAGTTCATGTGCGTGTAAAGATAGGTGTCCCAATACTTTTGACAATGTAATGTGTGTATACAATGTAATGTGTGTGTGTGTATATATATATACGCATGTGTGTTTGAGCTTTGGGGTGCACACCCTAATGTGATAGGCTGCGCATGCCTATGGCTGTAAAACCATTGTAAGGGTAAGGGTGCAATTAGGGCGGCTAAGATAGAACACGAATGACACATAGTGGAAGAGAGCAAAAAAATCCCAAGAAATTCTTTAAGTATATAAACAGTAAAAAAAAGGAGGACAGACCATGTTGGCCCCATAAAGAATGAGGAGGGACATCTGGTTACAAAGGATGGGGAGATGGCAAAGGTATTGAATTTATGCTTCTCCTCAATCTTTACTAGACATGTGCATTTGTTTTCGTCCGAATGCATTTTTGTTTCGTTTTAACAGACGATAACGAACGCGCAGAATCCGAAAACCGAAAGATCCGACATAAACAAATGCTTTATTTTCATTTTCGTTGCAACAGTTTGATATAGATAGGAGATTCGACATGACGCTGACAATAGCAATCTGTGTCTATCGATCCTGTGGTCGAATGTGCCTAACCTTAGCTCTATTAGTTCAAAATTATTCTACATAGAGAGAAAAGATTCAACATTATAGAGACAATAGCAAACAAGGTTGAATGTGCCTAACCTAACTCTATTAGTCCAAGATTATTCGACATAGAGAGAAAATATTTGACATGAAGATTCAACGAAGCAGTCGCCGTGAGTGGACATTTATGGTCTAATGCTCCGCCCATAGGCTATAGAAGAATTCTAATGTTGGTTGACTAGTAATAATAATTAATAAATATAATTATTACTAGTGTCATGCAACATTAGAATTCCACTATAGCTTGTAAGCGGAACATTCGACCGGAAATGTACGATTGCGGCGTCTTACAGTTTATCTGGTCCGTCTAATCTTCTTAGAACATTCGACAGACGCCATAAGCCTTCAATGACAGATTCGACCTTAACCACTTCCCACCCGGCCACTGCACATAAACGGCTGGGTGGGCACTCTCTCCTTCTGAGTGGATGTTCAGAAACGTCCCTCAGAAGGAGCGGGATCGCGTGCGCGTTCCCACTCAGCGGCGTGATCCCAATGTGCTCGTGTCTCCCAGACACGGCGCATCTTAGATTGGCAGGAGGGCTCTGCGATTAAACTTCCTGATCACATGATGGCCGTGTCCAATCACGGCCGTCATGTGATGTAAACAAACAGCCGGTTGCTAGGCGATCGGCTCTCCTCACACGGAAGTTGTCACTGAGGAGAGGAGAGCAGATCTCTGCAGCCAGCTGGTGATCAGTGAGTATGAGCTGTTTTTTACAGCTTTTTACTCACTGATCACCAGTCTAGTGTCCCCACACATGTCACCACAGATGTGAAACACACAGTAAACACACATGTCCCCACATAGTAATGATCCCCAAAACACATGTTCCCCCACATATATAACAGTAAAATCACATGTCCCAATGATCATTTGCACACATATGTCCTTGATCACCTGCGTACATCTGTACATGATCGTTTGCTTACATATGTCCGTGATCACACAAACCAATTATTATACACTTAACGGGATTTTTTTTACCAAAAAAATGTAGCAGAATACATTTTGGCTTAAATTTATGACAAAATTAGATTTTATTGGATTTCTTTTAAAATAGAATAAAGAAACGATTGTGTTTTTTTCCAAATTTCTGCTCTTTTTTTGCTTATATCGCAAGAAAAAAAAAAAAACTGAGTCGTGAATAAATACCACCAAAATAAAGCTCTATGTGTGCGAACAAAATGATAAAAATGTCATTTGGGTACAGCGTAGCATGTCCGCGCAATTGTCAGTGAAAATGTGAGAGCGCTGAAAATTGGTCTGGGAAGGAAGGGGGCAAAAGTTCCCAGTATTGATGTGGTTAATTATTTCAGATTTTCGGACGAATGCATTTTTTAACAAAACAAAATAAATAAAAACGAATTTCGGGAGTAACTAAATTCCGAAATGAAATATTTTCAGTGTGCACATGTCTAGTCTTTACAAGGGAATCAAGGGGCTTCAGTAACCAAACCTTCAGTGTTTATCCTCATGACACATTACAGGAAGCACCCTCATTGCTAACAGAGGACAGAATTATAAATAGACTTGGGAAACTTAACATTAACCGCTTCCCGACCAAACGCCGCAGTTATACTGTAGCAGGTTGGCTCCCCTGCACGATCCATCATAGCTATACGTCGGCTTGCGTGAGCAGGATAGCAGGCGCCCTCGTGCCTGCTGCACAGCGGGGGTGCCGGTGCTCTTGGCCGATGGTCACCTCCCAGGGAACATAGTTAACCCATCGAGCGCCCCCTAGTGTTAACCCCTTCACTGCCAGTGACATTTTTACAGTAATCAATGCAATTTTATAGCATTGATCGCTGTATTAATGCCAAAGGTCCCAAAAATGTATCAAAATTGTCTGATGTGTCCACCATAATGTCGCAGTCATGATAAAAATCGCAGATCGCTGCTATTAATAGTAAAAAAAATAATAATAAAAATGCTATAAATCTATCCCACATTTTGTAGACACTATAACTTTTGCGCAAACCAATCAATATACGCTTAATGCGTTTTTTTCTAAAATGTTGCTCTTTTTTTTGTTTATAGCGCAAAAAAAAAAAAAACCGCAGAGGCGATCAAATACCACCAAAAGAAAGCTCTATTTGTGGGAAAAAAAGGATGTTCATTTTGTTTGGCTACAACGTTGCATGACTGCGCAATTGTCAGTTAAATCTATGCAGTGCCGAATCGCAAAAAGTGCTCTAGTCAGGAAGGGGCTAAATTCTTCTGGGGCTGGTTAATAAATCACCGGGGCCAGATGGCTTGCACCCGAGAGTTCTTTGGGAACTCAGTCAAGTAATTGCCATACTATTGCTAATTTTTTCTAGCAGTCCTCTGACTGGAATGGTACCAGCGGATTGGAGAAAAGCCAATGTAGCACCAATATTTAAAAAAGGGCCAAAATACATCCCTGGGAATTATAGACCAGTTAGCCTAACATCAATAGTATGCAAACACTTGGAGGGGGTGATAAGGGACTATATACAGGATTTTAGTAATGAAAATGGTTTAATTAGCAGTAATCAGCATGGATTCATGAAGAATCGTTCTTGTCAAACCAATCCATTAACCTTCTATAAGGAGATGAGCTGCCAACTAGATAAAGGAAGGCCCGTAGACGTGGTGAATCTGGATTTTGCTAAAACATTTGACACAGTTCCCCATAAATGTTTACTGTACAAAGTTCAAGACCATAGGGGGAGTACATGGATAGAAAACTGGCTACAAGGGCAAGTTCAGAGGGTGGTGATAAATGGGGAGTACTCAGAATTGTCAGGGGTGGGTAGTGGGGTACCCCAGGGTTCAGTGCTGGGACCAATCCTATTTAATTTGTTCATAAATGACCTGGAGAGAGGGGTAAAAATGTAAATCTCTGTATTTGCGGATGATACTAAGCTAAGCAGGACAATAACTTCTTAGCAGTATGTGGAAACCTTGCAAGAAGATCTGAACAAATTAATGGGGTGGGCAACTACATGGCAAATCCATTTGGGTGGCAAAAATATGAATGCAATCTACTCACTAGGGGGAGAACCTCTGGGGGAATCAAGGATGGAAAATGACCACCATGAAGTGTCCTAGTAGAGGATAGGCTCAGAAATGGCATGCAATGCCAAGCTACTGCTAATAAAGCAAGCAGAATATTGGCATGCATTAAAAAGGGGATTAACTCCAGAGATAAAGCGATAATTCTCCCACTCTACAAGACTCTGGTCTGGCCTCACCTGGAGTATGCTGTCCAGTTCTGGGCACCAGTCCTCAGGACAGATGTACTGGAAATGGAGCGAGTACAGAGAAGGGCAACAAAGCTAACAAAGGGTCTGAAGGATATTAGTTATAAAGAAAGGTTGCGAGCACTGAACTTATTCTCTCTGGAAAAGAGACGCTTGAGAGGGGATATGATTTCAATTTAAAAATACCATAAAAATACCATACTGGTGACCCCACAATAGGGATAAAACATTTTTGTGGAAGGGAGTTTAATAAGACACGTGGCCACTCATTAAAAATAGATGAAAAGAGGTTTTACCTTAAACTGCGTAGAGGGTTCTTTACTGTAAGAGCGGCCAGGATATGGAATTACCTTCCACAGGCAGTGGTTTCTGTGAGGGGGATCAATAGTTTCAAAAAACTATTAGATAAGCACCTGAATGACAGAAACATACAGGGATATACAAGGTAATACTAACATATAATCACACACATCGTTTGGACTTGATGGACTTTGTAACTATGTAACAACCACTATATTCTTTAAAGCCACACGTAAAGTTCAACAAATTATGGTCAAGCAATTTCTTTGCCTTGGTATGCTTAGAAAATCACTTTTTTCACTTGAGTGCATCCAAGGGTATTTAAAGGCTAACTCCAATTGTGTGTAAGAAAAATAGCATATACAATTGTCCTGTAGTAATTTAAAGTTATTATAAATGACCTTTCCATTGCAATCAGCAGGCACTATCATTTTCTGTAAAATTCAGTGCAATGTTGCATATATTTCCTGCAGTGTGATTAGCTCACTGATTTTCCCACAACTCTGCACTAAGACACAAGTAAAATTTTAGGCAACCCCTGCAATAGAAATTGGAATTGGATGAGATATTCCCCAAGGTTTAAATACTTCTAAAGAGATGCAAACCCTGCAGCTTGTTTTTATAGACTACTGAGAGTACACCAGCTGATTATAATGAACCAGTCACTCCCCTTTAAAATTAGTTTGCAAAGGACGTAATAGAATGCACTGCTATTTCTTCAGATCAACAAACCTCAGACTTTGCAGCATTAGTGAACTTCAAGTATATAAAAGCTCTATAGCAAATTCTGAATTCAGATAATGCCATCACTATATATGCCAATAGAGGCATATAAAAAATATTTCAACTGTCAGCACAAATCTTGCAGAAAGCAGAAAATTACAACACAAATGTTCACTATAAGTGACACCAATGGGTATTTTTGGGCATCTTGTTAGCTACAGATAACAGATAGTGATCTTGCTGAAATGTTATTCTTAATGTCAGACTTTTTCTTGCTGCTAGTGTTTTACATAGCTAATTAAGGAATGTGTGGTTATGGTTTTACCTGCTTTTCAGATATCAAACTGAGCTTTCACATTGGGGCGTCGCCAGCATCGGTGGTAAAGCGCCACTATTTATGCACTTTACCGTAGTTTTTGAAGAGGTTTTTTGGCCGCTAGCGGGGCACTTTTTAACCCCCGCTAGTGGCCGAAAAAGGGTTATAACGACCCGCAAAGCACCACTCCAGCAGCTTTTGCCGGCGGTTCGGTGGTGATGCCCATTCATTTCAATGGGCAAGAGCAGTGGAGGAGCGGTGTATACATCGCTTCTTCACCGCTCAAAAGATGCTGCTTGCAGGAGTTTTTTTAACGTCCTGCCAGCACATCGCCTCAGTGTGAAAGCACCGAGGCTTTCACACTGAGACTGCAGGGGAGCCGTTTTTCAGGCGATTTACAGGCGCTATTTTTCGCCCAAAAGTGCCTGAAAAATGCCTCAGTGTGAAAGGGGTCTTAGGAATAGTGTAATTAACTGTGTTGTTGAGCAGCTTCTACTTCAATGGAAGAGTTTGCTATAAAATGCATGCAGTCACTGACACGCTTATGTAACATGTGAGCTGTCTCTGAAAGTCACTTGCAACATGTGAATATTGGTTACCAAGCTACTAAAAAATTTGAATGAAAACTTTGGTGACCAAAAGACATTGGGGGTTATTTACGAAACGCAAATCCACTTTGCACTACAAGTGCAAAGTGCACTTGAAATTGCACTAAAAGTGCACTTGGTAGAGCAGTCGCTGTAGATCCGAGGGGGACATGCAAGGAAAATAAAAAACAGGATTTTTTCTTGTACATGATTGGATAATAAAATCAACAGAGCTTCCCCTTATTTCAGATCTACCCCTCAGATTTACAGTGACTGCTTTTCCAAGTGCACTTTCAGTGCAATTTTTTTTTTTAACCATAGATTTTTATTGAAGAAAATAAAACAATTTATACATGGATAGCATATTAATGTTTACAACATATAACATGAACATGGTGGTTGGTGAATGGTAGTCATACTACTACACATAAATTCTGCTACCTGAGCTACCTATATTCACATAGCTTACGACCTCATCAAGAGGTAGAACCTGACACCCCGCCTGGGTACAAACTGTGAACAGGTTCCTTGAAGAAATTTGAAAGAGGTAGCCCTCCAGTGACCTTAATGAGGGTCCCCGGAAGTAAGGCATCCATTACCTTTCCATCTGTGTAGGAGGAAAGCTTACGAACTAAAAACTAAAAACAGTGATACTTTCTGACCACAACAATGGGAGAACACATATTTTGTGTTTGTTATTTTTATTTTTATTTTTGGTGTAGTCACATATGCTTAGCATTGGCCGCATGTCCCTTGGTGTGACTATGTCCGAAAATAATAACATTAAAATTGTTACCACTAAACGACTGGATGTTTACTGAAGTTGTCATGAATAAAATAAGTAAAGAGTTATCATTAAAAGTGAGAGGAGGCATATTGAGAAGTTCTCCAGACCTCCCAGTATTTGTGGAAGGTCTGAGCTCTTCTTTCCTTACACGCAAGCATTTTCTCCATTGTGTAGTTGTCGCTCACTCTAGCTATTACTTTTTCAATTTTTGGAGGAGATTGAGAGCGCCAATGACTTGCCAATGATATTCGTGCTGCAAATAGTATGTGTATTACAACTTTCCTCGCCATGTGTGGGAAGTCTTCTATGCCGAGGCTTAGCAAGGCAAATGCAGGGTTTGGTTTGAATGTGGTATTTGCTATGTTCTTAATGAGGGAGGTTACTTTCTGCTAGAAGGATTCTATCACCTTACAGCTCCACAATATATGTAGAAGGTTTCCAGTATTGTTACAGTTCCGCCAGCATAGGGGAGGGCTGTTTGGGTTCATTTTGTGGATACGTAGGGGTGTGAGATACCACCTGTGTAGTATTTTCTGCTCGTTTTCACAATGATCAATACAGGCTGAGGATTTGGCATTATATCGGATAGCTAAATGCCATTGATGCAAAGGGAATTCTCTTTTTAGTTCCTGTTCCCACTTCCTCATATTGGGTAGCTTACATTGTATGTATAGGGGGGTAGCAAACTTGTAACATAAGGATATCCCCTTGTGTTTCCCCAGGCTTTTGTTTATTATGTGATTCCACAGTATTTGGGGTATCTTCAATGGCTTGGTTGCATTAGCTTTGGTGTATCGTGTTATTTGAAACAGTTGGTATCTATCCAGTGCTGCAAGTCCCTCAACGTCAGGTGTAATGAAATTTATCCCTTTACTTTTCCAAGCTTGGGTCAAAAAGTTTGTGATTAGGTATTCATACATTGCTACTGGTATTCTTATTTCTTGCATTGGAGTATCCATAAACGTTTGTGTTGTCATAGAGGACCATGGAGCTATAGAGGCTTGTATAGTGGGGTATAGTGGTGATGAAGGTCTATTGTGTAAACAGGCTGCTATTGCTAGTGCTGGGAGATTATAGCCTGGGATAATTTCTTGTTCGATTTCCGACCATCTGTTGTCAGTTTGACACGAGAACCAATACCGTGATTGTTCTAGGAGTACTGCTTAGTAGTAATTGTGTGCGTCGGGGAGGCCTACACCTCCAAGGAATTTGGGTTTGTACAGTTGCGTCAATGCGATTCTAGGTTTTTTACCAGCCCAGATAAATTTATTCAATAGTTTCGTAAGTTGTGAAAAGAAGGATTGGGGAATATGTATGGGCAGTGTTCTGAAATGGTACAGAAGTTTAGGCAGTATTTGCATTTGATATGCAACTATCCTCCCCATCCACATTAGATGCAATTTGCCAATGTGATCCATCTCCTCTGCAATGTTCGTAAGAAGTGGGGGGTAATTTATGGAATATATTTTAGAGGAAGAGGAGGTGAGCTGCACCCCAAGATAGGTAATTGAGGGGGGGTTCCAATTACATGGAAACAGATTTTTGATCCGATTTTGTTCTTCAACGGGTATATGGAGTGTTAAAGGGAAACATTTGTTTGTATTGATTTTGTAATAGGAAACTAGGCTGAATTTGTGTATCATTTCTTTAAGTTCTAAGATAGAAGTTTCTGGGTTTGATATTGTTAATATAATGTCCTCAGCGAAAAGTCTTATGTTATGGCTTACGTGACCTATTTTAATGCCTTTGATGTTGTCATCAGTCCTGATGTATTGTGCTAGTGGTTCTATGATAAGTGAAAAAATGATTGGTGAGAGGGGACAGCCTTGACGCGAACCATTAGATAATAGGAAAGGATCAGAGAGGAGACTAGATGTGTAGACTTGTGCTGTGGGGTTGGAATATAACGACATGATTGCCGAATGGATCAGGCCAGATAGTCCAAATTTATGTAAGGTGCTTGATAGGTAACTCCAATGTTCCCTATCAGACGCCTTTTCGGCATCAAGGGCTAGGAAAATACTGGTTAACATCCTTCTAGTCCCGTCTGGTGCTTGCCTGCCCTTTACAAAGCCTACCTGGTCCAATCCTATGAGGGAGGGGGTAATTTCCAGTAGTCTATTGGCCAAAACCTTAGCATAAATCTTTAGGTCGGAATTTAGTAATGAGATTGGCCTAAAATTTTGTGGGTGAGATGTGTCTTTACCGGGTTTGGGTAGGGTAACTATGATCGCTTGGAGCATTTCTCTTGGGAAGGATCCTGTCGTGGCTGCCTTATTGAAAACATCCACCAATTTTGGTACTAGGAGTGTGGTGAAAGCCTAAGAGCCCGTTCACACTGCCGTGACTTGGGGGGGTGACTTGACAGACCTCAAGTCGCCCCAAGTCGCTTGACATCGTGAATCCCAGCAAAGTTAATGAGAGCCGTCTTAATGACCACGTATGAAGTCGGAGCGACTTCAAAAAAGGTTCTTGTACTACTTCAAGGCGACTTGTAGGCGATTTGTACCCATAGATTACAATGCAAGTCACCTACCAAGTCGAATCATGTTCTCCAAGGAGGCGATTTCACAGAGGAAAAGCTAATTTGACACTGCCTGCAGCCATCCCCCCTCCTTCCCCCACACAGTGAACTACCAGGTTATCACCTGGTCAGTGATAAATAGCCTTGGTACTTCCTGTGTTCTCTGTGTGGGGAGAAGTGAGAGGAGAGTAGTGTAGGGTTTTGCTAATTTTGGTGCTTGTTTGTATTTACAAAATGTCATCAAGAAGACGCCGCAGGGAGACCCAGCATAGGGAGCCTGTGGACAACGAATCCCTGATCCGCCTGGTGAGGCAGAGGCCTTGTATTTATGAAAAGGATATTCCTGCATACAAGGACCAATCAAAGAGGGATCAAGCCTGGCTAGACATATGCCAGCATAATTTTCCAGACTGGGAAACCATGTTGGCCAGGGACCGTAGTGACAAATGTAAGTTTAAACAATGTGTTTGTAATGTTTGTCTGTTTTCTTCAAATCATGTACTGACTAGGGATAAAAAATGGCATGGGGGTCCCCCCAAATTCAATAACCAGACCCTTGAGGTCTGGTATGGATTTTGAGGGGAACCCCAGCCAAAAAAAAAAGAAAAAAATGGCGTAGGGTCCCCCTCAAAATCCATACCAGACCCTTGAGGTCTGGTATGGATTTTAAGGGGAACCCCAGCAAAAAAATGGCATGGGGTCCCCCCAAAAACCATACCAGTCCCCTCAACATTGGGAGGGTGCTTTGGGGTCCCCCCAAAGCACCTTGTCCCCATGTTGATGAGGACAAGGGCCTCTTCCCCACAACCCTGGCCATTGGTTGTGGGGGTCTGCGGGCGGGGGGCTTATCGGAATCCGGAAGCCCCCTTTAACAAGGGGACCCCCAGATCCCGCCCCCCCCTGTGTGAAATGGTAAGGGGGTACTTCTGTACCCCTACCATTTCACCAAAAAAGTGTCAAAAATGTTAAAAATGACATGAGACGGTCTTTGACAATTCCTTTATTTAAATCTTCTTTCTTCTGGTCTTCCTTTCTTCATCCTTCGGTTTCTTCATCTTCTCCTTCCGGCATCTTCTTCCATCTTCTTGTTCCTTCATCTTCTTCCTACGATCGGGTTCTTCTTGCGCTGGTCTTCTCGTCCATCTCGTCCGGCATCGGCGTCGGCGTCTGTTCTGGGCCGCTCCGCGCAATGGGAGGCTCCCGGTGTGTGGCTTCGCTGCGTCTGACGGCTGTTTTATAAGGGGGCGGGGCCACATGGTGACCACGCCCCCTCTGGCGCACGGGGGTGTCGTGCGTCAGAGGGGGCGTGGTCACCATGTGCCCCCCCCTTATAAAACAGCCATCAGACGCAGCGAAGCCACACACACCGGGAGCCTCCCATTTCGCGGAGCGGCCCAGAACAGACGCCGATGCCGGACGAGAAGGACGAGAAGACCAGTAGGAGAACCCGATCGTAGGAAGAAGATGAAGGAACAAGAAGATGGAAGAAGATGCCGGAAGGAGAAGATGAAGAAACCGAAGGATGAAGAAAGGAAGACCAGAAGAAAGAAGATTTAAATAACTGAATTGTCAAAGACCGTCTCATGTCATTTTTAACATTTTTGACACTTTTTTGGTGAAATGGTAGGGGTACAGAAGTACCCCCTTACCATTTCACACAGGGGGGGGGGCAGGATCTGGGGGTCCCCTTGTTAAAGGGGGCTTCCAGATTCCGATAAGCCCCCCGCCCGCAGACCCCCACAACCAATGGCCAGGGTTGTGGGGAAGAGGCCCTTGTCCTCATCAACATGGGGACAAGGTGCTTTGGGGGGGACCCCAAAGCACCCTCCCAATGTTGAGGGCGTGTGGCCTGGTACGGTTCAGGCGGGAGGGGGGGCCGCTCTCGTCCCCCCTCTTTTCCTGCGGCCTGCCAGGTTGGATGCTCGAATAAGGGTCTGGTATGGATTTTGGGGGGGACCCCACGCCATTTTTTTTTGGCTGGGGTTCCCCTTAAAATCCATACCAGACCTCAAGGGTCTGGTATGGATTTTGAGGGGGACCCTACGCCATTTTTTTCTTTTTTTTTTGGCTGGGGTTCCCCTTAAAATCCATACCAGACCTCAAGGGTCTGGTTATGGATTTTGAGGGGGACCCTACGCCATTTTTTACAATTTTAAAAATTTGAATATTTCCTTTTATTGAGAAAGCAAAGCTCATCCCTAGTACTCACATAGTTGCATATGCTGGAGTTTCACCAAAAATGTATGACCAGAGTATACACAACACTGCTTCATTCTTTCACTGATGTTAACTGCTAGTGCTTACAAATGTAGATAATGAACAATCAATATCCAACAAAATAATGATTGTTTTTATTATCACATAATATCTTAAATGTGAACAAAATATATTTGGGCAAAAATTGACCCATTAGATAACAGGAAAACAGTAGGCATTGAAACAAAAAATCCAAAAAAAGAAAAACAACATAATGTAGCTAGAAACAACTGAACAATGCAGTTATGAAATGGCATCTAATTGCCACTCTAAATCACCGGCTGGTGAAAGGAAGTATGATGCAAACTGATCACGAACAGTGGCACCATCGGAGGATCCCCTTGTAGCACTGAAGTGTGCACTCTCCAAGTCATGCATCAGTGAATCTTCATAACGGTACCCATCATGTAAACGTACAAAATTATAAGGAACACAAGCTGCTTTGACAGCATTAATAGCATTGTCAATTTTTAGGGAAATTGGCATATGTAACAAACGCCATTTATTGGCAAGAATGCCAAATGTGCACTCTACCACCCTTCTTGCCCTAGTTAGCCTATAATTAAACAGTTTTTTGGTAGTATTGAGGTTCCTATTTGAATAAGGCCTCATCAGGTGTTGTGCCAAAGCAAACGCCTCATCAGCCACAAAAACATATGGCATTGGGGGTTCAGTCGTGCCAGGAAGAGGGATGTCTGCAGGAAGATCGAGTCCATTTCCTCGTAACATTTGTCCAAAGGTGGAATTTCCAAAAATTCGGGAATCACAAGTACTACCGTACGATCCAACATCAATATATGTGAAACAGTAGTTTGCATCTGCCACAGCAAGAAGCACAAATGAACAAAATTTTTTATAATTGTAGAACTGACTTCCACTTCCAACTGGCTTCACTACACGCACATGTTTGCCATCTGGCAATTTGGAAAATTGCACCTATTCCAAAACTGGGTGGCTATATTACGCCAATCATCTTGCGAGGGCCTCTTCATGACTTCGATGTTAAGCACATCCCATATGACTTGGCAGGTTTCTTGGATAATATTGCTGATTGTTGATCTTCCCACCATGATCTCATAATGTAGGCTAACAAGTGAATGACCGGTTGCCAGGTATCTGAAAGAGAAAATACATTAATCACTATTTTTGTTTTGCAGTATCCATCTTACAAGTTCGCTGGAAGGGGTTGCGAGACTGTTATATTCGCTACCTAAAGAAAATCGCAGAAGCGCCCAGTGGATCAGGGAGCAAAAGGGTTGTCCCGTATGTCCACGCTGACGAACTGGAATTCCTGCGGAGTTCCATTGATCTCAGACAGTAAGATAACATCTTTCTTATTTGTCAAGTGATACTATACAATTTGAGCAAGCAGGGGGTGCCTAAACTGTGCTTTATATGTTTAATGCAGAACCCAATCCAGTTGGCCAGTTCCTCAGGAGGGACAGGGAGGATCGGAAGAGCCTGCATCACAGGAGGCAGGAACCTCCCTTTCTTTGGAGGACACATCAGTCCCAGGAGGAGAAGAAGGGGCACAGGAAAGCAGCCAGGGAGAGCCTGCTCCTACGAGTCAGGACATACCACTGCGAGCTCAGCGGAGGAGCAGAGCAATCAGAACCAACAGTACCAACATGGACCGATTTGCTGATCTCGTCACTCGTATGAACGAAAAACTCGATGAACTCAACTCGGAAGATCATGGGTTTGGGATAATGGTGGCTGGGATGCTGAAAAGGGTTCCAATTGAAAGAAAAAATTAGGTTAAAAAGGCGATGATGGACTTGCTGGAAGCCAGTATCTGGGGTGAGCCGACAGCAAGTACATCATTGCCTACCTTTCCACCACCACCACCACCATGTGGGCCTTATTTTCAGCACCCAAATGCTCCACCACCCAGAACCCACCCCTACTATCCCCCTCGCTACCGTCCATACTCTGATGAGTATGGACATGCTATGAATCCTTCCCATCCCCCAATCCCCTATCCCACTCCGTCCACAATTCCAGCTACACTTGGTGCACCAGTGACACAACAATATGGGCCTGTGTACCAGGATTTATAAAATAAATAATATATCTAAAAGTTCGGATTTGTCATTGTTATTTTGTTTTGGATATATTTGAGATTGCATTATATAGTGCATATTCTGCATTATTCTTTGATATAGTGCATCTAGAGTTAGTAACGTTAAGACAACATACATTATGGATGTTTGTGTGTAAAATTCTTATATATTTATTCAAAGCTATGTTTTTTGTTAAGATTCATACTTACCAAGGTGTATGCAACATCACAGCAATGATACATCTGCCCAAACACAGCAATGATACATCTGCCCAAACACAGCAATGATACATCTGCCCAAACACAGCAATGATACATCTGCCCAAACACAGCAATGATACATCTGGCCACTGCTGTTGATTCTGAATTTACTCCTAATGCACTAATGTGCAGCAACAATATAGATAGTTTACCTTAGCGTAATGATCAGTCTTTCAGTCAGTGAAATACTGCGCCGATATGAAGTATTCTGTCGCTCCACATGTATGTAAACCAGACGATGCAATTCATCAAAACTGGAAAATAAATAAAAACTTGGTCAAAATATATTAATGGATACACAGTCTAAATAGGAAAAATAATTATGTTCAAATGTGTAGATATACATATATAGCATATGTACTTGCCTTGCAACTGACATCCGGGTGTAATTTAAAAACTTGTCCTCAAAGCCACGCAATTTATGATACATGGCCCAAAACTGGCCTCTGTTATCTGGATTCGCTATAATTGGATGGATCCAATAGCGACGTCTTCTTCTCCTCATCATCCTCATCCTTCGCTTCCTCTCTTCTTCCTCTTCCATTAATACAATCATGCCAGCTCTTACCATAGCTGTCATTAGATAACGCAACAAGAACATTGTGTTCACAGGACACAGACACTGTTCTACAGGGAAGCAGGAAGAGAACAGGAATTAGAATGAGGTCACAGGAGATGCTTTATTGTGGTTGGCCACAGGCTAAATCGCCTGGCCATAAATCGCCTTCATAAGTAGTGTCAAGTCACGCCGAAGTAGTGGCAAGTCACGCCGAAGTAGTGGCAAGTCACGCCGAAGTCGCGCCGAAGTCGCGCTACAAGTCACGTTACAAGTCGCCTACAAGTCGGATCGCCCCTGTGTGAACCTGCCTTTATAGTACTCAGCGGAGAAGCCATCTGCTCCAGGGGATTTGTGCATGGGGAGAGATTCAATAACTGTTTCAACTTCAACATTTGTAAATGGAGAATTTAGCACTTGTAGTGTTGCTGTGTCCAGTGAGGGCAACCTGATCCCCTGGAGGAATTAATTAATCTCTTTCTCTGTGGGTTGGTGGGTGGATGGGTCATTGTTGAGATTATAAAGGGATTTATAGTAGTCCCCAAAGGCATTTGCTATGTCCTTAGGGTTGTGAAGAGTGGTACCGGAACTATGATGTTGCAAGTGTGTAATATTTGTTTTAGCTTGTCTTTTTTTGATTTGGGAGGCTAGGAGCTTGCTTGCTCTATTGTTTTGGGAATAAAAGGATAGTTTCATCCTTTTGAAATAAAGATCGTAGTCAGCCCTAAGTTCCTGTCGTAACTCCTCGCGACAGCAATTGAGGCGTTGCAAGATATCGTGGGATGTGGTGCAGGGGTTCTTATGTTGTGCCTCTAGATCAGCAATAGACTTGTGAAGCAGTGCTACCCGGTGCATTTTTTTCCTCTCTCTAGAGGCGATCTGGATGAGTAGCCCCCTAGCGTAAGCTTTGTGAGCGCACCAGACCATTGTCGGAAACACTCCCCATTGGAGTTGAGGCTAAAGTATTCCTTGAGTTTCTCTTCTATCTCATCCCTGAACTGGGGGCGCAAGAGAAGGAAAGTGTTATTGCGCCACAGCGGCTTGTGGGATGTTTTGCTATCATCCACAACCTCAATGGTCACAGGCGCGTGGTCGGACCATGTGATGTTGTGGATATCAGCTTTGCTCACTTTTTGCAGGGTGTACATATCTGTGAGAAAGAAATCAAGCCTAGAGTAACTATTGTGCACTGAAGAGTAGTATGAGTAGTCCCTCTCGGTGGATTTGAGGCAGCGCCAGGGATCAAAGAGCCTTTCTTCATGGCACCAACATCCTAAGGAGGGTCTCTTCCGCAGGGCCACCAAGGAGGAGTCAAGTACATCATTCATAACCATGTTAAAATCTCCACAAATAATTAGATTACCTTTTTGTAGAGATTTAGCAAGTGTGATAGTTTTATGAATAAATTTCAATGGTCTGACATTAGGAGCATATAGATTTACCAATGTATAGATAACTCTGTCTATTTCAGCTACCAGTATGATAAAGCGTCCATGGGGATCAATATGTTCCTGCAATAAAGAAAAGGTTACTGTGTCCTTGATAGCAATCAATACCCCATTTTTTTGGGAAATGTCATTGGCAGTGAACACTTTTGGGGAATTTTTTGTGTGTGCATTTGGGGGGATTGCTGTTGGAGAAATGTGTCTCTTGTGCACACAGAATGTCACAATTCAGGTCCAGAGCTGACTTCCACATGGTTCTTCATTTGTAGGGGCTATTCAAGCCTCTCACATTGTGTGACTCAATTTTAAGATTCATTCCAGTTAATTAATGCTACTTGCCGCCATCTAGTGGTAGGAATTGAGAAGGTATGGGCCTTTGTATTATTGTTTGGTATGTGTGGTTTTTGAGATAGCGACTCTGAAGTAAAGTTCAGAATATCAATAACAAAAATAAAGGTAAAAATAGAAAACGAAACTGAGCTTTTCAGCAACATAGAACAGTCCAGCAATAGAAATTGCATAACACAGGGTACAGGAGACATCCTGTACGTAGAAAAGGGGGATAACTGGGAATCAAAATAGCCGAACAACGGTCAGTTCGTGAACCTACACCTGGGTTCATGAGTTGATTGGGAGGCACCAGGGGTTAGTGATACAGAAATGAGTACCATACTTGTATAAGTACAATCAGCAGGAACAGACAAGGATTATATTACTGTCTACCTGCCCCTCCTGTTATGACGATAGTTGTTGCTTCTCTCCGGTAGGGGATCAGGGTCCGCCGCTTCTCCACTCATCGGTAGTAGTCGCCATTTTTTGAGGAGCTCCATGCCTTTTTCAAGGGAAGTAATTGCGTGCGATTTATTATTCATTTCCAGCAGCAGTTTGGCAGGGAATCCCCACTTGTAAAGAACAGCGCAATATTTTCGTTATAGGGACCAGGTTGTGTCTCGCCGTTAATGTGGCTTGTGATAAATCTGCGTACAATGCGATTCCAGTGAATGGGTCAGGGAGTGCGGGGTGCTGTCTAGCAAATCACATCAACTGGTCTTTTATATGGTAGAAGTGGATCCGCGCTATGACATCCCTTGGTATTTTCTCAGATAGGAATGAAGGCTTAGGCAGCCTGTGGGCCCTGTCTATTATTATGTCTGCAGGGATAGGATGGCTGTGGTCATGAGTTTTTGGAGATATGTTGTGAGTTCTGCTGGTTTGACCGATTCAGGGATCCCCCTGAACTTAATATTGTTCCTGCGACTTCTGTCCTTAATGTCCGCCATCTTAAGTCGCATGGCCTTGAGCTCGTCTTCTACCTCAAAATGGGCATCCACCAGCTCATTATGTGCCAAAGTGAATTCCTCCATCTTTTTTTCCACATAGACTACTCTGCTATGGTCCGCTGACAGTTCAGTTTTGGTAGTGTGCATAAATGCAGACATGTCCTGTTGGAGGGCCCCCCTAAGGGTTAATAACATCTCCTTCATGGTTGTATCCATGATGGGTTGCCCGGAGGTAGGAAAGGCATCTAGTTGCTGGCCATAAGTGGCAGATTCCTCCATAACTTCCCCCTCTGTCCCTGCTTCATCCTGCTTCTCCCCCTCCACTCCAATCCTCCGTTTTTGTTTTACAGGACTGTCAGAGGGTGAGAATGGTGGTGTATAGCTTGTGGGCCATTGCTCACCTGAGGATGCCGACTGATGGCTGCAGGGGTGTGCAGGGGATGCTGCTTCTCTGCTCTCAGAGCGGGCACCATCTTGGCATTTTCGGCTGGCCGTGAGGGGGTAGAAATCGGTCAATTTCCTCGGTCCCTCTCTCGTTTTTCATTTATTCATCGTGGCCGCTGTGTTCCCCTTATGCCGCGTACACACGTGCGGACTTTTGCCGGCGGACTTAGTCCAGCGGATAATCTGCCGGCCAAAAGTCCGCGGGACTTTTGAAAATGAACTGACTTGCCCACACACGGAGCAGTCCGTTCATTTAGAACGTAACTTCAGGTTACATAGCTAGCGTAGGCAGTAAATGCCGCCGCGCTAGCTCCGTGACCTGGCATGGATTTAAAGGGACTCCCCACGCCGAAAAAAACGGCGTGGGGGTTCCCCCCAAATCCATGTCAGACCCTCATCCGAGCACGCAGCCTGGCAGGCCAGGAAAGGGGTGGGGACGAACGAGCGCCCCCCCCTCCTGAGCCGTACCAGGCCACGTGCCCTCAACATGGGGGGTGCCCTGGGGAAAGGGGGGGCCGTGCGGCCCCCCCACCCCAAAGCACCTTGTCCCCATGTTGATGAGGACAAGGGCCTCTTCCCGACAACCCTGGCCGTTGGTTGTCGGGGTCTGCGGGCGGGGGCTTATCAGAATCTGAGAGCCCCCTTTTATAAGGGGGCCCTCAGATCCCGGCCCCCCACCCTATGTGAATGAGTATGGGGTACGATGTACCCCTACCCATTCACCTAAGGTGTAAAATGTAAAGTAAAAAAAAACACCCACACTTTTGAAAAAATAGTTTATTGCACTGCTCCGGGGGTCTTCTTCCGTCTTGGGGGTCTTCTCGCCGGACTCCCCCGCCATTTACCAAGCTCTTTTACCGAGCGGGGGAAGTCCGGCTACCTTCTTCGTCGTCGCCGCCATCGTCTGGGGGTCTCGTTCCGCCTTCGGGGGTCTTCCGGGGTCTTCCGGGGGTCTCTTCTGTTCTTGCGGCGGTCGTCGTCTTCCGCGCTGCCGGCGCCGCTGGCGCCGCCTTCTTCTTCTTGTCCTTCTTCTTGTTCTTCTTCTTCTTCCGATGTTGACCCGATGCTCTCTCTGCCCGGAATGCCTGTGCCGCGCTGCGCTGGGACTTATATAGGGGCATGGGGACAGGGTCACATGCTCATGTCACATGGTGACAGGCATTCCGGGCAGAGAGAGCATCGGGTCAACATCGGAAGAAGAAGAAGAAGAACAAGAAGAAGGACAAGAAGAAGAAGGCGGCGCCGGCGGCGCGGAAGACGACGACCGCCGCAAGAACAGAAGAGACCCCCGGAAGACCCCGGAAGACCCCCGAAGGCGGATCGAGACCCCCAGACGACGGCGACGACGAAGAAGGTAGCCGGACTTCCCCCGGAGCAGTGCAATAAACTATTTTTTCAAAAGTGTGGGTGTTTTTTTTTACTTTACATTTTACACCTTAGGTGAATGGGTAGGGGTAAATCGTACCCCATACTCATTCACATAGGGTGGGGGGCCGGTATCTGGGGGCCCCCTTATAAAAGGGGGCTCTCAGATTCCGATAAGCCCCCGCCCGCAGACCCCGACAACCAACGGCCAGGGTTGTCGGGAAGAGGCCCTTGTCCTCATCAACATGGGGACAAGGTGCTTTGGGGTGGGGGGCTGCACGGCCCCCCTTTCCCCAGGGCACCCCCCATGTTGAGGGCACGCGGCCTGGTACGGCTCAGGAGGGGGGGGCGCTCGTTCGTCCCCACCCCTTTCCTGGCCTGCCAGGCTGCGTGCTCGGATAAGGGTCTGACATGGATTTGGGGGGAACCCCCACGCCGTTTTTCGGCGTGGGGATTCCCTTTAAATCCATGCCAGCTTACGGAGCTAGCGCGGCGGCATTTACTGCCTACGCTAGCTACGTAACCTGAAGTCACGTGCTAAATGAACGGACTTGCCGATGAGCGGCAAGTCCGTTCATTTCAAAAGTCCCGCGGACTTGCCTACTAACGGCGGGATTGTCCGCCGGACTGCCAAGTCCAGCGGATAATTTTAAAACCAAACTTAAAACTTTGGTCCGCCGGACTTTGGCGCCAAAAAGTCCGCCGGCGCCTACACACGAGGGGATTATCCCCTGGACTTCAGTCCAGAGGATAATCCCGCGGGATTGTCCCTTCGTGTGTATGCGGCCTTAGTCTTCCCTCTCTGTGGATACTTGTATCTCCCTTGTAGGTTAGCCGCGCTATTAGGTCCATTGTGGCAGAGCCATCTCCTTACACCTCCATCCGCTCTGGCTGCCGGCCACGCCCCCCCTTTCAGTGCAATTTCAAGTGCACTTTGCACTTGTAGTGCAAAGTGGATTTGCCTTTTGTAAATAACCCCTGTAGTCTCAAAGTGACCTAATTTTTCTGACTGATTAAGCTGTCACTATAGCTACTGAACTATGCCCTATGGGTAATTCTAAACATGATCCGGAGTTCAGCTTTAGGCCATGCACCCTTTTTGCCAAAGCACAACACATTTGCTGCTTGGGGGTTTAATACTGATCTTGCTTACTCTGCTAGGACCCATACATGTCGATTAAACACAACATCTCTACAAACGTTTGTAGCACTTGTGTTTTCAATGTATACAGTATATACAGTATATACTGTATATATATTGTGGGGGTTAGCGCAAATGGGGACCCCCTTCCCTGGGAACAAGGCAGTCCAGACAGCAGGTCTTTCTTTAAAGTCTGACTTTTAGCTAGTGTTATTTCAAAGGTTGCATGGAAAACAAACAAAACAATGCCATCCAGGCAACTAAACAGAAGAGATTACTATCTTACAGGTGAAGGGCTTCTCTTAGTCACTAACAAAAAAAAAACATTGTGCAAATCTTTTTCTTTCTTTTTAAAGCAGTCTTCACATACATAGCTCTTTCAGGTTTGTCTTCCTAAGTCCCAGGCCAAGAGCAACTTCTTGCTTCAGTCCTTCCTTATTTAAACCACCTGCTGCTTGTCACAGGTGGAAAGAAAAATCTGGTTCAGAACCAACACTGTCAAGGTCGCCCTAAAAACCTGGACTGACTTACACCTTAGTTTCCCACATATGAAAGAATGCACAGTGATACAATCAGTCCTTCTCGACAATGGCATTGCTTTTGTCATGTCTATTAAGCTTCCTGCTAAGGTAGACTACCGGGTGCTCGTCCTCATCTCTGTTTTGGGAGGGTACAGCACCCAGTCCCACATCAGAGGCATCTGTCTGTACCACAAACTCTATTGTAAAATCTGGTGTCACGAGTAGGGTTGAGCGACTTTTGGGTTTTTGGGTCCCAGACCCGAACACAACCAATTTACTGTATGTTCGGGTTAGAGTTCGGTGTTTTAAAAAGTTATTGTCAGTTTGTCACAAAGTGTCATTTCTGCAGGAAAAAAAGTCTTTTAAAAGCACTCGCGGCTATAATGAATTGTCGGCTGCCCGTAATACAGAGAACAGTCATTGAAAGTTATTGATTTTTAAAAAGTTATTGTCATAAAAAGTGTTTGGGGACCTGGGTCCTGCCCCAGGGGACATGCATCAATGCAAAAAAAACTTTTAAGACGTTTTTTCGGGAGCAGTGATTTTAATAATGCTTAAAGTCAAACAATAAAAATTTAATATTCCTTTAAATTTCGTACCTGGGGGGTGTGTTTAGTATGCCTGTAAAGGTGCGCATGTTTCCCATGCTTAGAACTGTCCCTGAACAAAGTGTCATTTCTGCAGGAAAAAAAGTTATTTAAAAGCACTCGCAGCTATAATGAATTGTCGGCTCCCCTAATACAGAGAACAGTCATTGAAATTCATTGATAAAAAAAAAAAAAAAAGCGTGGGGTTCCCCCAAATTCAATTACCAGGCCCTTCAGGTCTGGTATGGATATTAAGGGGAACCCTGGGTCAAATAAAACTTCACGCCAAATTAAAAAAAAATATGGCGTGGAGTTCCCCCAAGAATCCATACCAGACCCTTTATCCGAGCACGCAACCTGGCAGGCCCCAGGAAAAGAGGGGGGACGAGCGCCCCCCCCCTCCTGAACCGTACCAGGCCACATGCCCTCAACATTGGGAGGGTGCTTTGGGGTCATGGAGGACAAGGGCCTCATCCCCACAACCCTGGCCGGTGGTTGTGGGGGTCTGCGGGCAGGGGGGCTTATCAGAATCTGGAAGCCCCCTTTAACAAGGGGACCCCCAGATCCCACCCCCCCTGTGTGAAATGGTAAGGGGGTACCCCTACCATTTCACCAAAAAAGTGACAAAAGTGTTAAAAATGACAAGAGACAGTTTATTTTTATTTTTAAATTCCATTATTTAAGTCTTCTTCTTTCCATCTTCTTCCTTCTTCCTTCTTCTTTCCTTCATCCTTCAGTTTCTTCCTCTATCTTCTTCTTCCTCCATCTTCTTCTTCCTCCGATCCGCTGCTTCTTGCTCCGTTGTTCTCGTCCGGCATCTTCCTCCATGACGTCTCTTCTTCCTCGCTTCGTTCTCATGTTGTAGTGAGCCCACTCCCCCCACAGTTAGAATCACTCCCTAGGACACACTTAACCCCTTGCTCGCCCCTAGTGTTTAACCCTTTCCCTGCCAGTGTCTTTTACACAGTAATCAGTGCATTTTTATAGCACTGATCGCTGTATAAATGACAATGGTCCCAAAGTAGTGTAAAAATTGTCCAATGTGTGTGCGATAATGTCGCCGTCATTATAAAAATCGCAAATGGCCCGAAATTACTAATAAAAAAAAAAAGAATAATAAAAATGCCATAAATCTATCCCCTATTTTGTAGATGCTATAACTTTTGTGTAAACCAATAAATATACGCTTATTGTGATTTTTTTTACCAAAAACATTCAGAAGAATACATATCGGCCTAAACTGAGAAATCAATTAGTTTTTTTATATATTTTTGGGGGATATTTATTATAGCAAAATGCAAAAAATATTGCTTTTTTTTTTCAAAATCGTCGCTCTTTTTTGTTTATAGCGCAAAAAATAGAAACCGCATAGGTGATCAAATACCACCAAAAGAAAGCTCTATTTGTGGGAAAAAAGGACGTCAATTTTGTTTGGGTGCAATGTTGCATGACAGCGCAATTGTCAGTTAAAGCGACGCAGTGCTGTATTGCAGAAAGTGCGCTGGTCAGGAAGGGGGTAAATTCTTCTGGGGCTAAAGTGGTTGATGTATAAACCGCTGGCAACAAAAGTGAATACATCCCTAAGTGAAAATGTCCAAATTGGGCCTAATTAGCCATTTTCCCTCCCCGGTGTCATGTGACTCGTTAGTGTTACAAGGTCCCAGGTGTGAATGGAGAGCAGGTGTGTTACATTTGGTGTTATCGCTCTCACTCTCTCCTACTGGTCACCTGAAGTTCAACATGACACCTCATGGCAAAGAACTCTCTGAGGATCTGAAAAAAATAATTGTTGCTTTACATAAAGATGGTATAGGCTATAAGAAGATTGCCAAGGACCCTGAAACTGAGCTGCAGCACGGTGGTCAAGACCATACAGCGGTTTAAATGGACAGGTTCCACTCAGAACAGGCCTCGCCATGGTCGACCAAAGAAGTTGAGTGCCCGTGCTCACCATCATATCCAGAGGATGTTATTGGGAAATAGACGCATGAGTGCTGCTAGCATTGCTGCAGAGATTGAAAGGGTGGGAGGTCAGCCATTATGCTGCACACTGCATCAAATTGGTCTGCATGGCTGTCATCCCAGAAGGAAGCCTCTTCTAAAGATGATTCACAGGAATGCCCACACACAGTTTGCTGAAGACAAGCAGCCTAAGGACATGGATTACTGGAACCATGTCCTGTGGTCTGATGAGACCAAGATAAACTTATTTGGTTCAGATGGTGTAAAGCGTGTGTGGTGGTAACCAGGTAAAGAAGTTGAGGGTAAAGGTGATGGACTGGTCAAGCATGTCTCCAGACCCAAGCCAGAGACCCGAGCCTGAGGTTGCTTATAGGAGTCAGGAGGGCTCCGTGGGGAGTGCAGGAGTGCTCTGTGCAGTGGTGCTGCTGCTGAAGAGAGCCAAGCGGCTCTGTATTTTTGTTTAGAATTTTGCCTGTGTGAGCCAGGAGGCTGAACATACTGTAATTTAATGCTGATGGTGAAAACCCCCTGTGAAGGAAACCACTTTTGTTTTCATTTCTGGAACTTTGTTTTTTTTTGATTTTCTTTAATAAAAGTGGGCCAACAAGCTCTGAAAAGGAAACATTTGTGTGGACTGTTATCGCTAGTCGGTGCTACAGTTGAGCTAAACAACCCCCAATATTACAATATATATACATCTGAAATTAAAATACATCCTGGTGGAGGAGGCTGGAGGAGACCAGCAGGGCTCAGATGAAAAATGGATGAAGAAATGGTGAAAACAATATTTCCGGGCGCCAACAGACCAACAGACATAGGGGATATTTACATTGCCTGAGATAACAATAAAAATGATGAAAAAAAAAAAAAATGAAAGGAACGGTTTAAAAATAAAAGAAAAAAGAAAAATAAATAATAAAAAATAAAAAGCACCCTTGCCCCCCCGTGTTCACGTGCAAAGGCAAACTTCGGCCTGGTTTCATATATAAACAGCAATTGCACCATGCATGTGAGGTATCACCGCGAAGGTCAGATCGAGGGCAGTAATTTTAGCAGTAGACTTCCTCTGTAAATCTAAAGTGGTAACCTGTAAAGGCTTTTAAATGCTTTTCAAATGTATGTAGTTTGTCGCCGCTGCACGTTTGTGTGCAATTTTAATTTTAAAGAATGTCGTGTTTGGTATTCATGTACTTGGCAAAAGATCATCTTTTTTATTTCATCAAACATTTGGGCAAAATAGTGTGTTTTAGCACATTAAAATTAAATAAAATTTTTTTTTTTTTTTCCAAATAAAATGCATTTGAAAAATCGCTGCGCAAATACTGTGAGAAAAAAAAAGTTGCAACACCCACCATTTTAATCTGTAGGGCTTTTGCTTTAAAAAAATATATAATGTTTGGGGGTTCAAGGTAATTTTATAGCAAACAATGTTTTCATGTAAACAAGTGTTAGAAAGGGCTTTGTCTTCAAGTGGTTAGAGTGGGTGATGTGTCACATAAGTTTCTTAAAATTGTGCATAAAATGCCAGGACAGTTCAACCCCCCCCCCCCCCAAAAAAAAAGAGCCCTTTTTGGAAAGTAGATGATCAGCGACACTGATCGCTGTATAAATGCCAATGGTCCCAAAAATGTGTCCAAAGTGTCCGATGTGTCCGCCATAATGTCGCAGTCCTGAAAAAAATCGCAGATCACCGCTATTACTAGTAAAAAAAAAAAATAATAAAAGTGCTATAAATCTATCCCGTATTTTGTAGACGCTTTTACTTTTGCGCAAACCAATCAATATACGCTTATTGCAATATTTTTTTTAACAAAAATATGTAGAAGAATACATATCAGCCTAAACTGAGAAAAAATTGCTTTTAAAAAAAAATGGCGATATTTGTGTTTTTTTCAAAATTGTCGAAAGGAAGCTGCACAGCAGAGCGTGTATGGCTTTAACTCAACATCGTAATTAGCTATATGCACTGATGTATGTATTTGTAAGTCATTTTACTACATACAAGTAGAACATTATAATAATAACTTCAATATATGTGGCATCTAATTACATTGTTAAAATGAAGTTTTTAGAAACATCTCCACATCTCAAAAAAAGCATAAAGAACTGTTGCCCATTTTCCACTCCCTTTGGGGCAACTGAGGATTTCACTGATATGAATGTATGAATTATTGGATAATTTACAGTACAGTATCAAATATTTCTTGAAAAGTGGAAAATGGTGGACTAAAGCAAAGGTGCAATTTGAACATAGGACTTGTATGTGCAGAACATAGGTGCTGGCATTATTTGTGTTCTAATGGAGCTTTAAGGAATTTGTAATAAAAGGCTAATTTGTATTTAATCACTGTAGATATTTTATGTATGGATATGGAGAAATACATTAGTATAATGCTAAAGCATAGGTTTATTTATTTATTTATTTATTTATTATTTATGTATGTTATTTAATCTAACTAAATAGGGACGGTGGTTGGTGGAAAAGGGTTTAACTAAAGATCAGATCTAAATACAGGATTTTGTCATTTTGCTGAGAATGATCTGATTCCCATTTTATTATAAAAGTAATTTATATTATATCATACCTTTTCATTACATGATTTGCCTATAACAAAACTTACAGCTTTATAGCAGGAATCTTATCCATGATATCACCTAAAATATGTGTTTTACCACTTAAAAATTAATGTTATTTCTTCAAGGGATACATTCACCAAATCACAGCATTACGTGTAAAAAAGAAAAAAAAAAAAACTGTGCAAAATTCTGCAATGGATTGTATGTGTTAATTATGCACACAATTCTGGCCTTAAATGTGCACAATCAAGTTTTTTATTTGGACGTGAATTTTTTTAAACTTAATTAACCAAATCTATTTATCATGAAACTCAACCTAAGCTAAATTGAGCATTTTAGATGATTTTTTTTGTCTACATACAGTATATGTAAAAAAATTTAATTCTATAATTATCACAAAACAAATTTCCCATACATTAACGAAGAATGACTTTGACACGGACAGTGTCACAGTTATAGCATGATAGCTGTCACAGGAGATACAAGTGGTTAAATGGTTTTGTTTTAGTCTTGTTTGGGAGACTTGTCAAAATGCTCACTTTCAATGATAGCTTATAAAGCAGTTACCAGGAGAAAACTATATAAGGTAACAAGCATAAAATGACTGCAGAACAATTTGTAGATAATTATTAGAAAATCATTCCCTAAAGTTATATAGAGTACACTGTGTTCTAGCCTCATGGCCTGAAAACAGCGAGAGCTCATTCTTGTTCTGCAAGACAGGTTGCCAAGATGTTTGACATTACCAAAAAGGGTTATTTTAGAATAAAAGCCATCCACCAAACTCTATAATAGCTGTCTCACTGAGCTGAAAGATGTAGCAAACCTTCCAACTGAATGTAATGATGAACCCATTGACAGCATGACATTCAATTCAACAGCAGGCTAAAGCAGGTAGATAGCTGAATCAGACAATCATAGAATCATCGCAATAATTGACTCTGGGTAATATACAGCTAATCAGTTCGAAGAGTATTTTAAAACATGACACTGACTTAAATACAGCATGACTCCTGGTTACAGCATACTCAACTTTTCTGCATTTGTCAGACATTTCGGTATTGTGATCATATAGTAACTTTAAAATCTCTGCTTAAATGTGTTTGTATTTTTTAAATTAAAACAGAGTTTTGTTTTGCATTGTGTAAAAGTGAATATGCAACCAGTTTACTACCCAGCGGCAAACAGCAGTCCTAGCTTGCCGATTCTGTGCTGACATCTTTTTTGGGCTAAATGTCTTTTTCATAGCTTTGTGCCTGTGCCATCTGCTGATGACTATTGTGAATGGCTATGGACCTTACTATGGGTCATCCTTCTTCACATAAATCTTTTCTGGAAATTAGTCGCAGACTTTACAAAAAGATAATACTAATACAGATTTATAAATGCAAAGTAACTTTTAATGATAACAATTGTGTGCATGCAAAAGAAACAAAAAATAAACAAAATGGGTAAATAAAGGCAAAGAGCAAACAAGAGGACAAATCAAAAGCATTTATAGAGTCGCGCTGAATGAATGATTATCCATACTGTATATAACAAACCATAAATAAAATACATTTTAAAAGTCAGACATAGTGAAATCATTTTTAAGGTGAGAGGATTCGTGTCAGTGCATCAGCATGGCCACCATCCGCCCCTGGAATGTGTAATCATTTGAAGCACCACCACCAATACAGACGAAATGCTCACTTACCAGCTCACACAGACCTCCTATTACGGAAGGTCAGTGACACTTGTGGCTACACACCCAGCCAGGGCCTTCTGGTGCCGTCTGAGGATTCTCTCAAAACATGGATGCAAACCGTCCACATAGTTTTTTCATAGGTCATCCCCAAAATATAAAAAGTTCCACATAGTGTAAAAACTTTAAAACTTTATATGGAAAGTTTAAAATTCCACTTACTGTATATCAAGAATGGATAAAAAGCAATATAATATCAATCTCACCGGCCGGCGATACAGCAGCAACCCGTCCTTTCGGAACGCGATGACGTCAGCACGTCGCTCCGCCCTATGCATTTCTTCATATGGTGACATCGTCCAGGGCCAATAGGACAAATATTACAATATTACATTTAGAATAAAGTTTTTTAACCACTTGCTTACTGGGCATCTAAACTCCCCTCCTGCCCAGACAAATTTTCAGCTTTTAGCGCTGTCAATCTTTGAATGACAATTGCGTGGTCATACAACACTGTATCCAAATTAAATTTGTATGATTTTTTTTCCCACAAATAGAGCTTTCTTTTGGTGGTATTTGATCACCTCAGTTTTTTTTGTTTTTTTTGTTAACATTTTTTAAATAGACCGAATTAAAATAAATAAATACAAAACTGTTTTATATTTTGTTAATAAATTTTGCAAACAGATAGTTTTTCTCCTTCATTGATGTACACTGATGGGGCTACACTGATGGGCACTGATAGGCTGCACTGATGGTCACTGATAAGGCGACACTGATGGGCACTGATAAGGTGGCAATGATGGGCACTAATAGGTGGCACTGGTGGGCACTGATAGGTGGCATTGGTGGACACTGAGAGGTGGTACTGATGGGCGGCACTGAAGGGCATTGATAGGTGGCACTAAGGAGCACTAATAGGTGGCACTGATAGGTGGCACTGATGGGCACTGATGGATGGCAGTGACGGGCACTGATCGGCACTGGCAGGTGACACTTATAGGCAGCACTGCTGGGTGGCACTGATGAGGCACTGATTGGCACCACTGGTGGGCATTGATAGGTGGCACTTGTGGGCACTGATAGGTGGCACTGATTGCTGGCACTTAAGTAACATGGGCACTGGTGGGCACTGATAGGTGGTATTGGTGGACACTGAGAGGTGGCACTGATGGTTGGCACTGAAGGGCATTGATAGGTGGCACTGAAGAGCACTAATAGGTGGCACTGATAAGTGGCACTGATAGGTGGCACTGATGGATGGCAGTGACGGGCACTGATCGGCACTGGCAGGTGACACTTATAGGCAGCACTGATTGGTGGAACTGACGAGGCACTGATTGGCACCACTGTGGGCATTGATAGGTGGCACTTGTGTGCACTGATAGGTGGCACTGATTGCTGGCACTTAAGTAACATGGGCACTGTAGGCACTGATTGGTGGGCACTGGTAGGTGGTACTGGTGGGCACATAACAGACCTAGTCCAGCGGACAAACCGCCGGACCTTCCAGCGGGGCTTAGAGCGTAACTGCAGGTAGACGGGACTAGCGAGGGCAGTGACTGCTGCCGCGCTAGCCCCGTCACCTGGCATGGATTTAAAGGGAATCCCTACGCCGAAAAAACGGCGTGGGGGTCCCCCCCAAATCCATCTCAGACCCTTATCCGAGCACACAGCCCGGCCGGCCAGGAAAGCGGTGGGGACGAGCGAGCGCCCCCCCCTCCTGAGCCGTACCAGGCCGTGTGCCCTCAACATGGGGGGTGGCCTGGGGAAAGGGGGGCCGCGCGGCCCCCCCACCCCAAAGCACCTTGTCCTCATGTTGATGAGGACAAGGGCCTTTTCCCAACAACCCTGGCCATTGGTTGTCGGGGTCTGCGGGCGGGGGGCTTATCGGAATCCGGGATCCCCCTTTAATAAGGAGGCCCCTAGATCCCGGCCCCCCACCTTATGTGAATGAGTATGGGGTACGATGTACCCCTACCCATTCACCTAAGGTGTAAAGTGTAAATAAAAAAAAAACACACCATTTTTTAAAAATATTTTATTGCACTGCTCCGGGGGTCTTCTTCCGTCTTGGGGGGTCTTCTCGCCGGACTCCTCCGCTATTTTACCTAGCTCTTTTACCGAGCTTCCTTCTTCATCGTTGCCGCCGTCGTCTGGGGGTCTCGATCCGCCTTCGGGGGTCTTCCGGGGTCTCTTCTGTTCTTGCCGCTGTCGTCGCTTTCTGCGCCGTCTTCTTCTTCTTCTACTTCTTCTTCTTCTTCTCCTTCTGATGTTGACTCGTCGCTCTCTCTGGCCGGAATGGCAGAGCCGCGCTGTGTTGTGACTTATATAGGGACAAGGAGGCGGGGTCACATGCTCATGTCACATGGTGACCCCGCCCCCTATGATGTCACAGTCCAAGCATCCTCCGGGACTGTGACATCATACGGGGGCGGGGTCACCATGTGACATGAGCATGTGACCCCGCCTCCTTGTCCCTATATAAGTCACAACACAGCGCGGCTCTGCCATTCCGGCCAGAAAGAGCGACGAGTCAACATTGGAAGGAGGAGAAGAAGAAGAAGAAGGCGCAGAAAGCGACGACAGCGGCAAGAACAGAAGAGACCCTGGAAGACCCCCCGAAGGCGGATCGAGACCCCCAGACGACGGCGGCGATGGCGAAGAAGGAAGCCGGGCTCCTCCTCTCGGTAAAAGAGCTAGGTAAAATAGCGGAGGAGTCCGGCGAGAAGACCCCCCAAGACGGAAGAAGACGCCCGGAGCAGTGCAATAAAATATTTTTAAAAAAATTGTGTGTTTTTTTTTTATTTACACTTTACACCTTAGGTGAATGGGTAGGGGTACATCGTACCCCATACTCATTCACATAGGGTGGGGGGCCGGGTTCTGGGGGCCCCCTTATTAAGGGGGGCTCCCGGATTCCGATAAGCCCCCCACCCGCAGACCCCGACAACCAACGGCCAGGGTTGTCGGGAAGAGGCCCTTGTCCTCATCAACATGGGGACAAGGTGCTTTGGGGTTGGGGGGGCCGCACGGCCCCCCTTTCCCCAGGGTACCCCCCATGTTGAGGGCACGCAACCTGGTACGGCTCAGGAGGAGGGGCGCGCGCTTGTCCCCACCCCTTTCCTGGCCGGCCGGGCTGCGTGCTCGGATAAGGGTCTGAGATGGATTTGGGGGGACCCCCACGCCGTTTTTTCGGCGTGGGGATTCCCTTTAAATCCATACCAGGTGACAGGGCTAGTGCGGCGGCATTCACTGCCTTCGCTAGCCCCGTCTACCTGAAGTCACGTTCTAAATGAACGGACTTTCCGATGATCGGCAAGTCCGTTCATTTCCAAAAGTCTGGCGGACTAGCATACAGACCGCGGGATTGTCCGCCGGACTGCCAAGTCCAGCGGACAATTTTAAAACAAAACTTAAAACCTAGTACAATGGGGGTAACTAATGCGCTCAACCAATATAGACAGAAATATTAAAAATAATAAATATAAAGGGAAAAGCAGCCAACATATAAGTGGTCTCACACTGCAGTAATCAATAAAAATGGGGGGTATGTGGTGCTAAACCCCAATAAATAACAATAGAATATCCTAAGGGACGTGATCCCTAGTGATGGGTAACCTTAAAGAGGGGGTGTAATAATACATTCACATATAAAATGCTGACATCATAAATAAATACATATATAATACAATAAAGTGAATGTGCACGATAAAAGTGACCAATAAATAAGTGTTGAGGTAGAAGATGGCAGTAAAAATAATAGTCATATGAAATAAATCCGAATAACAATAACGATAAAAATGTGCAGGATAAAATAAATGGCTTACACCCTATGAGTAAGTCGCGTGTGTTGTGACGATTCATGTGAGGGAGGAAGTCAGGTGCCTATTTCACTTCCTGGTTATCGGCCGAGACCTGGAAGTTCCTGTATCTCTGAGCGGCTTCATTCAAACTGCTATGTAAGTGGATATGTTCTTTTAATAAATATTACCGCTATTTTACTACACATTGGAGCGCCATTTTTCTCTGTATCCCCCACCCTATATGCTGATTCGTATTGGGAGCGATTGCTTCCACCTGGAGTGATGTTTGGAACCTCTTTGGGGACCGGATTGTGAGGCAGGAAAAACGCACAGAAACCCTTAGGAAGGCGAGGGGACCAGACACCAGGGCTACCATCTACAGATTCCTCTGCTTTACTAGGCCTATTGGGGCCATCCTTTGAGGTGAGAGGCTGGGGGAAACACGGGGCGCATCCCTGAAAAAACACTGCGGAGCACTTGATTATAGTTTCTATCCACACGGAAGTCACACAGAACTTTTCTATTTAAATCATCTGGAACTCTCTCCTTTATATATATCTTTTAGGAAATTTATTTCATACTGAGCGTTATTAATGCGATTTTTTTTTTTTTTTTGCAATTTTTTTTTTTGCCCCTGTACAACCTTCATTGTACACTGGGACTAGTAGTGCACCAGGTGACATATCTTTGTTGTCTCCTTTACTTTTGAGTCCATTTATTCCATACTGTCAGGCATCTCCTCCTTATGCCTTTTTTTGGTGATCTGATGTTTCAGTTATTATCTGTTTCTCGATGAATGCATTTTTTTCCAATGCACTGTCACTCACTGTCTTACACACTCAGACCTCCGCTTGGTTCTGATCTATGTTTTGAATATCCTATGATTATTCCTTTTTAGTTATCTTTTTGATCATTGAAGCAATTGTTGATCATAGAAGCACCTTATAGATTGATTTTTCTGCACATTCAGACCTCAGCTTGGTCTTTTTATCCTCACGTCTTGGCACTTTGCACTGTGCACTTTGGATTTATTTGATTCACAAGATGCATTCCCTGTCTCATTTATTTTATCCTGCACATTTTTATCGTTATCATTATTCGGATTTATTTCATATGACTATTATTTTTATATTTTTTTGTATTATATATGTATTTATTTATGATGTCAGCATTTTATATGTGAATGTATTATTACACCCCCCTCTTTAAGGTTACCCATCACTAGGGATCACATCCCTTAGGATATTCTATTGTTATTTATTGGGGTTTAGCGCCACATACCCCCCATTTTTATAAAACTTAAAACCTAGTCTGCCGGACTTTTGGCGCCAAAAAGTCCGCCGGCGCCCACACACGGGCGGATTGTCCGGAGGACTTCAGTCCGGCGGACATTCCCGTGGGAAAGTCCGCTCGTGTGTACGAGGCATAAGGCGAAGGCAGAGATCCTCTCTGCTGGACGGCTTAAGTAGGCAGGACTGACAAGCAGGATATCATCAACAGCTGAGCAACTGTGGAGAGATAGGAGCTGGCAATTAGCCGACAGCTGAGGGGCCAGCTCAGAGAAGGAAGGGCTGAGCCCAGCCCTGACAAATCCACATCCAATCACATGGAATAAGTATGATGTCACAGTCCCAGCATGCTCCGGTCAAAAGGGGTGGGGTCACCGTGTGACATCACCCGGTGACCACGCCCCATGCCTATATAAGTCGTTGCACACCTCGCACGCGGTATTACAGCGGGAGAGAGCGTCGTGTCAACATCGGAAGAAGAGAGAAGAGGGAAGAAGGATGGAGAAGACCGGGCCAAAGCTAGTAAAAGAGCTGGAAGAAGATAGCAGAGGAGCCCGGCAGAAGAACCGGAGAGCGAGAGAAGAACCAGAGAGAGGGACAAGAGGCCAGAGAGTGCGAAGGAGTTGTAAGAGACCCCCGAATCATAAGAGACCCCCGGAGCTGCTTAATAAATTACTTTAAAAACCTGTCTAGTGTGTTTTTTTTATTGACACTTTTTTTCCCTCAGGTGAATGGGTAGGGGTACGATGTACCCCATGCTCATTCACATAGTGGGGGGCCGGGATCTGGGGGCCCCCTTATTAAAGGGGGCTCCCGGATTCCAATAAGCCCCCTGCCCGCAGACCCCGAAAACCAACGGCCAGGGTTGTTGGGAAGAGGGCCTTGTCCTCATCAACATGGGGACAAGGTGCTTTGGGGTGGGGGGGTCCACAGGGCGCCCCCCTTCCCCAGGGCACCCACCCCCCCATGTTGAAGGCATGCGGCCTGGTACGGTTCAGGAGGGGGGGTGCTCGCTCATCCCCACCTCCTTTCCTGACCGGCCGGGCTGCCTGCTCGGATAAGGGTCTGGTATGGATTTTGGGGAGACCCCCACGCCGTTTTTTCAGCATAGGGGGTTCCGCTTAAAACCCATACCAGACCTAAGGGCCTGGTATGCTCTTGGAGGGGAACCCGTGCCAGTTTTTTATTTAAAATTTGGCGTGGAGTTCCCCCTCGAGAGCTGATTATTCTGTGATTGGCCACGAGCAAAGTCGCCTGGCCTCATAGTGACTTAAAGTCATGTTGTAAGTCGCCCCAAGTCGCGTTGAAGCCGCCCTAAGTTGCGCTGTGATTCATACTCAAGTTGTGTCCAAGTTACCGCCCAAAGTCGCGCTGGAAGTCATGTTCCCCTGTGTGAACCCTCTGCACATATTATGTTTCTACCCCCAGAATTTATGTTTCTATTACACTTGAATTATTTAATTTATGAACTATTGTATTGTTTCATATCTACTTAAAACAAGCATTTCCTCAATTTTATATACTTATATGCTGTACAGTGTTTGTTTTTGTGCAACTGAGAAAATAATACGAAAGAGTCTCCATTTTTATAATGACTTTCTAACAAAACAACCTAGTGGAGATCCATGCACCTTTTCGTAGACTGTTTTTTAATGACCCAGAGCATATGCAGTGACGGTGCAATTTTATCTGCCAATCATTGTGGTAATTTAGCTGCTGGAGTTGTTGATGTCACAACACATACAAATGTTTACATCTGTATTTGTAAAAAAGTAGATAGAAATCTTAACTGAGACTTTTTCAATGAAAAGGAAACACACTCACAAGTTTATGAGAGAAATTATTCCATTATAGGGAATAGAACAATGGATTGTTTTGACACCTTCCTGAATCAGTTAATTGTTTCTCCCCAAATAAAACTGAATTAAGATTATACTCAGTAGTAGAACTCTACTTCATGTGTAAGCAGACAAGGGTCTTTTTTAATACACTAGGAGCATGTTTTGTGCTTTGCAGAACATGTGCAATTCCTAGAAAAGAAACAGCTATAATAAAAACTTCTACTATAAAATAAAGGTATTTACTGTATATGGCTATTGCTGCTCCATATAACAACACAGAGAGGTTCTCAGAACAGAAGTGCAAGCTGTTTAAATGTTAATTTACCTAATTTGGTTGGATACATCAGCATTCAGAAGCTTGATAATTTAAATGTGTCTCTAGCAACAACTTTACATAGACTTCTATTTTTTTTTTCACCTGCGATCTGAACTGCAAAATTTCACTTATCCCTTCCACTGGTGAAACTAGTCAAATGATTCACACTTTTAAAAACAGAATAAAATTCTATAACTACTGCTACACATATTGTCTGAATTAGCATACAAGATGATGGACTGAGGAACAATAGGGAAGGGGTATTTTTACATGTTTCTATATGAAGCAATCTCACTGCAAATGACAGCTCCCAGGCTTGCTGCCGAATGTCAACAAACTGGCCAGCTGACATTGCTGACCAAAAATTCATTGACCATATTTAGATAATGACATCACTCTGGATGCTTTGTTTAAAAACAACAGACGGGTGGGGATTGGAACTGTCATTTAGCAGCAATAGTTTTTTTTTTAACAACTTGATCTCTTAAAGAGGAAGTAAAGCCTCAGCTAAAAAAAAAAAAATGGAACCTTCAAGGCAAAGGCATAATGAGCTAGTATGCATAGCATACTAGCTCATTATGAATAACTTACCTGAGAACGAAGCCTCCGAAGCGACCCTCGTCCATGTCCTTCTCCGTCGCCATTATTCCCGGAGTGACTTCCGGGTCTCGCCGCTCCAGCGATGTCATTCGCTGGAGCGGCGATGACGTCACTCCCGCGCATGCGCACGAAATCGGCATATCGCCGTGATCTCAAAATGCGCAGTGCGCCTGCGCGCCGCAGACAGCGGTGCCTGTTTTTTTCTAAATATCTCCTAAACCATGTAGGTTTAGGAGATATTTATTGGACCTACAGGTAAGCCTTAATCTAGGCTTACCTGTAGGTCAAAGTGGTTTGTAAGGGTTTACAACCACTTTAAAGATTTACTACCCTTCATGACCGGCCCATTTTTTTCTAAACGGCACTGCGTTACTTTAACTGACAATTGTGCTGACATGTAGCGCTGTACAAAAATGACATTTATGTCATTTTTTCCACACAAAAAGAGCTTTCTTTTAGTGGTATTTGACTATCACTGGATTTTTTTTATTTTTTGCGCTATAAACTAAAAATACTGAACATTTTTTTTTTATCTTTACATTTTAAAGGCAAAATACAGAACTAAAAGGAAAAAGCCACTTCCAGTGTTCTATAAAACAGTATACTGTAAAAACCAGCAACCATAATTTTACACTAGTACAATGCAGATTAACAAGACTATAGGTAACATAAGTTACAATATATGCCAATCTAACCATATCTGCCATGAAGCAGTGAATTTGACAGATTTAGTAGAGCATAGTGAGAGCAGTTGTTCAAGTGTGTAATTCTGCTGTACGAGGGCTAGTACCTCCGATGGGATAGGAGCCAAATTTGCTTTCCAGTGCCTTTTAATAATGACACATGCTGCAATCAAGATATGTGAGACCACTGTCCCATAAATAGGAGGAAGTTTATTGATTCATAAGTTCAAAATTGCCAAGGCTGGTTAGGGGCAACTATAACTCCTGTCACCTCTGCTAAAACACAAAACACCTTATGCCAAAAAACTTGTGAGGTTAGGACATGACCGCAATATATGCAACAGTATACCTGTATGCCCACACATTCTCACCAACACAGTGGAGAGTTGGAGGGGGGAAATTTAGCAGCTCTGTATGGGGTATAATAGCATCTACTAATGAGTTTATAGGCTGATTCCCAATGGTTTAGACAGTCGGTAGATCTTTGGATGGAGCGAATAGCTGCAAACAATTGTGAGTGAGGGGATTGGACTTTGAGGTCTACCTCCCACTTCTGCATGGAATTAGTTTTTTGTAAAGGATGCTTTGGCTTGTAGAAGGCCATAGAACAGCGATATGCCTTTTACCGCAGGCTTACATCTGTTATAATATTGCCACACTTTAGGATAAATATTGACTTGGGCACAGGACGATGTTTCAATAAAATTAAGTATGCATACACAAGTGAAATGAGGGTAAAGGGTAAAAGGTGAAAGGGTAGTTTGAACTCTTCCACTAAATGTCCCAGGGATTTGAGGTCACATCTTTGGAAGAAACCTCCCATTGTCAGTAAACCACACCTGAGCAATTGTCGGACAGAAAACAGCGGTATCAATGTCTCGAGGACTGAAATGGAAAATCATACCACATTATTATGTGAGTGGCAAAACAGAGGGGCTAAGAGGGCCCTCCATGCTTCCAGGGATGCCTGAACCATTGGAGATAGTAACCTTGCCTCACCTTGTTTCCAAAAATCAGCCAATATTAACATGTTTAAGTTAGATACTAAGGATAAAACAGACTCAATTTCTAGCAATAGTATGTCACCCAAACTCTTAAACCAACATCTCAAAGCGCCACATTAAAATAATCTTTTATGTCCACCATTCCCATAC
Organism: Lithobates sylvaticus; assembly: GCA_028564925.1. Lineage (NCBI taxonomy): Eukaryota > Metazoa > Chordata > Amphibia > Anura > Ranidae > Lithobates > Lithobates sylvaticus. The sequence continues at coordinate 670,245,497 of CM053026.1, read as the reverse complement.
CTCCAGCACTTCTGTGTTTAATTAGTTGGACATGTGAACATCTGGCCCTTTTCCTTTCCAAATATATTATTTAAGAAGTTTAGATAGGGAGTCTAGATATGTTGTTTTAATAAGGATGGGAATGGTGCGGAACATATACAGCAGGCATGTCTAAAGTCCGGCACGTGGGCCAATCGCGGCCCGTGGTCCGGTTTTGAACGGCCCGCCTGGATATCTAAACCAGCCTCTCTCAACCAGTGTGCCGTGGGATCAGGGCTGTCATGTCAGATGAGCATGATCCCCTGCCGAACTGTACATCGGCATTGTGAGAAGCTCTGTCAGCCTCAAAAGTGAAAGTAAAGTGCAGGGCAGTGTGCTGTGCTCTCTGATCCCCCCTACAGTGCAGTACCCGGCTGAATGAGGAAGCTGGAAAGGTACAGTACTGTCTGTGCTAGAAGCTAGATTAGTTTTAAAAGGGCTTTATTCATGTGTCTGTATGTGTGTGTGTGTGTGTGTATGTGTCTGTATGTGTGTGTGCATGTGTCTGTATGTGTGTGCATGTGTCTGTATGTATGTGTATGCATGTGTCTGTATGTATGTCTGTCTGTATGTGTATGCATATGTCTGTATGTATGTGTATGCATGTGTGTGCATGTGTCTGTATGTATACGTGTATGCATGTGTCTGTATGTGTGTGCATGTGTCTGTATGTGTGTGTGTGTATGTGTGTCTGTATGTATGTGTATGCATGTGTCTGTATGTATGTGTATGCATGTGTCTGTATGTGTGTGCATGTGTCTGCATATATGTCTGTATGTATGTGTGTGTGTGTGTGTGTGCATGTGTCTGTATGTGTGTGAATGTGTCTGTATGTGTGTGTGTGTGTGTGTGCATGTGTCTGTATGTATGCATGTGTCTGTATGTGTATGCATGTGTCTGTATGTGTGTGTGTGTGTCTGTATGTGTGTGTGTGTGCATGTGCATGTGCATGTATGTATGTGTATGCATGTGTCTGTATGTGTGTGCATGTCTGTATGTGTGTGTGTGTGCATGTGTCTGTATGTGTGTGCATGTGTCTGTATGTATGTGTCTGTATGTGTGTGCATGCGTGTGCGTGTGCATGTGTCTGTCTGTATGTATGTCTGTTTGTATGTGTATGCATGTGTCTGTATGTATATCTGTATGTATATGTATGCATGTGTCTGTATATGTGACTGTATGTGTGTGCATGTGTCTGTATGTGTCTGTATGTATGTGTGTGCATGTGTCTGTATGTATGTGTATGCATGTGTCTGTATGTATGTGTGTATGTATGTGTGTCTGTATGTGTGTGCGTGCATTTGTCTGTATGTGTGTGTGCATGTGTGTATGGGTCTGTGTGTATGTTACTTTTAATCCGGACCCCCCCCCCCCCCATACCTGTACCATCAGAACTGCTTTTGTAGGGCTTGTGTGTGAAAGCAGCCAGGACTGCTGCTCCTCTGAAAAGCAATCCATGCACAGATCGCTTTTCAGAGGCATTTGAAAGGTGGTAAGGAGGCATTATGTTGCCTCCTCACCACCCGTTTTAAGCCCGTAAATGCAGCATCACTATACCGCAACTGTGCAATCCACACAGTTGCGGGGTAGTTGCAGTGCAGGCCTATTCAGCCTGGGTATACCTCCAGCTGCAGCCACAGCATGTGTACACCCCCCAGCTGCTCCCTCTGCAGCTAAAGGGGGAGAAGTTGGGGGTGGTAAAAACAGCTTAACCATGTGGTTTTACTGCCCCTCCAACCTGACATGTGAACAAGCCCTTGGTTCACATCTGTGTGGCTGCGTGCTGCGTGTAGGGCAGCCATTCATTTCAATGGGCTTCTCTACCCACAAAAATGCAGGGAAAGAAGTCCCCAAGCTTATTTTTTTAAATTGCACTGCACCAAAAACACCCCACGTTTTCCAATATGTGGGGTACCATTAAGAATTAACGGTACCCCTAAAGAGCAGAGCATTCGTCTGTGTGTCGCGAACGAGTGCGACAAAGGCAAGAGAATTCTTGTTGGGCAGTGTATTAGTGCTCGAACGAACACACTTAGATTGAATTTTAATGGTTCAAAGAATGTCAGGCAAAATGATCGGCCATCAAGCATGTTCACTTCATCAAATCTGGCCCTCTTTGAAAAAAGTTTGGACACCCCTGATATACAGGATAGAATTTGTCGGAGAATTGTCATCTTGAAGGAGGCTAATCTCCCTGCCCACGATGGTTTAAATTGGGATAGGTGTTTAGGCTCGCTGTCTAGTTTAGCATGGTGGAAAATTAGCGGCAGATAAGGAAGGATATACTTGACGTAAGTGTGATGCCTAGATATGGGATCCCCACATCACTCCAAGTATATCGGAGTTGTGCTGATAATGTATGTTTCAAAGTGGGACTAATTCCAAGACCTAGTATAGTAAAATGAGGGCGGGCGGGATCCCCTCTCATTCTGGGTCACCGTCATATGACGTCACCCAGGTGTCACGCCATGTTCCTAGGACACGGGGCAACCTTATCTTGGTAAAGAGCTGATGACGTGGCTCTTTAAAGAGGCTTTAAGTTCCTTCCACATTTTAGGATGCAATATCTTACATTTTTTTTTTGTAAAAGCCAGCAGCTACAAATACTGCCGCTGCTAACTTTTAATAAATGGACACTTACCTCTTCCAGGGTCCAGCGATGTCAGCAGCAGAGGCCGATCAATCGCTCGGCTCTCTGCTGCTGCCGGCGCCATTCTCGGTGAGGGAATCAGGAAGTGAAGCTTTGTGGCTTCACTTCCCGGTCCCCTACTTTGCATGCGCGAGTCGCGCAGTGCAATGAGAATCGACCACGCTGTCTCTGGGACCCGTATGTGTCCCAGCAAACAGCACGGTGGGACAGGAAGAGGCATAGACTCCCGTGGGAGTCTATGCCCGGAAGTGGGTGTAAATACCTGTCTTAGACAGGTATCTGCACCCCCCTCACCCCTGAAAGGTGCCAAATGTGACACCAGAGGGGGGAGGGTTCCGATGAGCGGAAGTTCCCCTTTAGGGTGGAATCCCACTTTAACCATGTAATTGGCTGTGTCCAATCACAGCCGATCACATGTAAACATGTAAGTACCATTTTTCGTCTCGCCTCACACTGACAGAGTGAGCCGATCAGCGGCATCTTTTTGGGAACCAGTGACACTAATACAGTGATCAGTGCTAAAAAATATACACTGTCATTGTACAAATGACACTGGATGGGAAGGGGTAAATATCTAGGATGATCAAAGTGTTAATTTTGTGCCTAACCAATGGGGGTCCAGGTGTGAGGATTTTATGCGCAGGGGGCACAAGCGTTTAATTAAAATCACCACGCTTGCTTTCCCAGATGGGTCGGAGGCCATGAAAGTTGTTGAAGTTTTTGCTAGATTGAAGGATCCCCCAGGGCGGAAATTAGTCTCTTGGATCATAATTATATCAGCCTTGGAAGAATTAAACTCTTTCAAAGCCAGCCATCTCTTTTGAATAGAGTTTAAACCTTTGACATTACAGGTAAGAAATGTCAGCGCCATAGTAACTTAGTCTGTTGAAAAGGCATATGATAACTGCATAATAAACATTAGGTGAAAAGTTCCATGGTGGGTGGGGCATATAAAGGATATAAGATAACATATTAAACCTTTGAAGATCAGTAGCATTGTAACATGAATAAATTAGGTCTATGAGGTGTAGCAACCACAGGTCAGGAAAAACAAAAAAAAGTAAAAAAAATAACATAATTTTATCCAAAATGAAACATGGAAGGCGGGCCGCCTCCAGGAAGCCCAGGTCAAAGCCTTGGGCTAGAAAGGGGAGCATAGGGGTCTAGCATAGGGGTCTCCAAAAATGGGGAGGGAGAGTCCCCCATCATCCTCCGGGTTATAAAAGCCTAGAATACAAAACAGAAAACAAACGGAAGGTCAAATCTTCAAACCAGGGTGCAATGAGTGCAACACGTGACGCACCCTATGGGCAAGGGGTGAATGAGCCCACTATGGGGGCACTGGCTAAATAATAATGTCAGGGGGCCAGGTAAAATCAGAGATCCCAGCTAATTCATGTAGTAGTGTTCCTCAGGTTGGAAAGCTGGAGAGAGGACATCTCTGAGGTGTGAAGTTGGACTTGTGGTGTTTCCGCCTCACTGGAATACAGATGTGGCCTGGGGCTATCAGCGGCTTTGGAGTGGCAGGAAGCGGAACAGCATCTTCATCAGGGAGGGGTGTCAGGCCCAGGTTGCGCAGGAAGGTGTCACGTTCCTGGAGATCATGTAGGGAATATTGTATGCCATTACGGGAGGTAGAGAGGCAAAAGGGCAAACCCAAGCGATATACGACATTATGGGTCTGGAGGTGTAGTGTCATTGGGCAAAGGTTTCTTCTTTAGTTATAGGAGAGAGATCACTGAAGATCTGGATTCTGGATCCTTTGAAATCAAGCCTGGATTTATTGCGGGTCGTTATGGTTAAAGCTTCTTTGCTGTCGTAATAATGAAATCGGACAATCACATCTCTCAGGTTGGCCCCAGCCGGGGGTTTAGGAGAGAGTGATCTAAACACCAGTTAATATCAGGGATATTAGGAGCTACTATATTGAACAAGATTAGTAGGTAGCCAGAGGTCCTGGTCTTCCACTGTTTCTGGAACACCCTGATCCCCAGATTTTGACTGCGTTCTCTTTTCTCCAGGTCCTCCTGTTGAGCTTGGAGCTGGGTGACAGAGTGTTTTATTGCAGCATTGTCCTCTCCCAGGACTTGCACATATTGTATAAGTTCATCGAACTTTGTCTCCAGGGTGTCAGTGTGTTCTCCCAGTTTTACTATTTCCCCTCTCAGCTCTTTAGCAAGTTTTCCCACCTCCTGTGCAATGTTATGGGTGAGGGCTTGGAGCAGGGATTGCAGTTTGGCATCCAAGATTTCTGCCGTCAGTGGGGGGGGGTCCCTGTGCTGGAGTGTGGGGATATCAAAGAGGGTACCTGTATCAGGCTCTTGGTGCTCTGGTGCGTCCGGCGCATCATCCTAGATACTCAAGGTCGTGGATGTAGACCTGTGCAGGTAGTGGTCCATGGTGGAGGAGGCCCGAGGCTTAAAGACTGTGGCATAGTTGTGTCTCTGGTCTCCGATTTTGCCCATGCACGGCCGCTGCGGGAGTTTGGGGAGGTGACTCCCGTGGCTATCTGTGCTGCGAGTCGGGTGGTGGGAGTCTCGGAGTGGCAATGGAGGATGGAGCCCGAGTCTCACAGTCTGCCATAATTAGAAGATATTTACTAACCTACAGCCTTTTGCGCGTGGCTACCTATAACTTCTTTAATCACTGTGTGTGACTGGATAGTGAGCTGCAATATCGCTGGGACTGGTGATTCTGATTCTGAAGCTAGAGAGACTGAGCCCTTTAGGAACTGACCATAACGCCATTTAGTAGCCTTGACTGGGACTATTGTAACAACAGTACAACTGGGCCCCAACGCTAGCCAGCTGAAGAGTTAGGACTAAAGACTGACCCATTACAGCTGCTACACAGAGAACTTTACCTACTGCTTATACTAAGAGGTAAATCTCAGGGGACATTGCACCATATCCTAGCCATTCTCCTAGAGTGCACTCTAGACTAGTTAATTGATTATCAGATTACAGTTAATAGTTATATACACTGTTTATTGCTGACTTTGCAGAGTTATAATTTGATTCCAGTCTAGTGGTACAGAACTCTATTCTCAGTTACGTTAAGTTGGAATAGCGAATACACTGTCTAGCAGACACAGTCAGTATCTGCCTACAGTATGCTTATTTATGCTCCTATTATCATTTACTCTAACCCATACCAATATGTTGAGTTAATTTACCACTTAATGGTATTGTGTCCATTTCCTGGTACTAAATCACATTAATGCTAAAGGTATCCATACTCGTGTTTTTATAAGTGCTTGCAGTGAGCTTCAGTCAACTAGGTGTGTCAAAGGTGATGAGGTTGTTCTTGGAGTCAAGGCGCAGAACAGAGGACCCAGATTACCCAGCTGCTCATTTGGGGGTAGCGCTACATTAATATATTGCAGCTTACTAGTTCTTAGATGAGGCCACTGCAATAGTTTTCCTTTCCTATCCATTGGTCCTTTATTATTATCTGGTAATCTTGCAGACATTATTTTTTCAGTGTGACAAATTGTTTTGTTAGTGTTTATTTGTCTGTAAATTTAACTGGCACTAAAAGTTCCATGACGTCCCCGTGCGTCAGAGGGGGCGGGGTCACCAGGTGGCTCCGCCCTCAATTATAAAAGACCTGTCAGACGCAGCGAAGCCTCACACAGCGAGAGCCTCCCATTGCGCGGAGCGGCCCAGAAGAGACACCGACGCCGTGGAAGAAGATGCCGGACGGGAAGACCAGAGCAAGAAGAAGCGGATCGGAGGAAGAAGAAGATGGAAGAAGAAGATGGAAGAAGATGCCGGAAGGAGAAGATGAAGAAACCGAAGGATGAAGAAAGGAAGAAGGAAGAAGACCAGAAGAAAGAAGATTTTAATAATGGAATTGTCAAAGACCGTCTCCTGTCATTTTTTACAATTTTTGACACTTTTTTGGTGAAATGGTAGGGGTACTTTTGTACCCCCTTACCATTTCACACAGGGGGGGTAGGATCTGGGGTTCCCTTAGTTAAAGGGGGCTTCCAGATTCCGATAAGCCCCCCGCCCGCAGACCCCCACAACCAATGGCCAGGGTTGTGGGGACAACATGGGGACAAGGTTCTTTGGGGGGGACCCCAAAGCACCCTCCCAATGTTGAGGGCATGTGGCCTGGTACGGTTCAGGAGGGAGGGGGGGGGCCGCTCTCGTCCCCACCTCTTTTTCCTGCGTCCTTCCAGGTTGCGTGCTCGGATAAGCGTCTGGTATGGATTTTGAGGGGACCCCACGCCATTTTTTTTTTTGGCCGGGGGTTTCCCTTAAAATCCATCCCAGACCTCAAGGGTCTGGTATGGATTTTGAGGGGGACCCCACGCCATTTTTTTTTTTTGGCCGGGGTTCCCCTTAATATCCATAACAGACCTGAAGGGCCTGGTAATTGAATTTTGTTTTTTATCAATTACTTTTTTTTATCAATGACTTTCAATGAATGACTGTTCTCTGTGTTACTGGAAGCGGCAATTCATTAGCCGCAGATGGCTGCCTTAGATGACACAACAGGATGAAGAAAGGAAGGAAGGTGCTTTAATGTGATACTGCAATCCTGTACTAACAGCACGCACACACTAATCCCAGAATCACAGCACAGATAATGTCAGCAGTTAGCAGCACTGCAGAATGGATCACAGCACATAATATCACTGACACGCTGGAACACAATATACAAGGTCGGCGGCGCGGCGGCCTTATATAATGTGGGGCGTGTACTAAACCCCCTGAGCTATAATTGGCCACAGGCATCCTGCCTGTGGCCAATTATGGCTCTCCTCGCCGCTGGCTTTATGATTGGCCAAGCATGCGGGGTCACAGTGCATGCTTGGCCGCTTGGCGACTGGCGCAGTGCATTGCGGGCCGCTCGCATCACACAAATTTGATGCGAGCGGCCCAAATAGTTCTGGGCTCGCCCAGCGGGCTAACGTCCGATGTTCGATTCGAACATGGGTTCGAATCGAACACCGGGCCCATCCCTACTCATGGCAAAGAACTCTCTGAGTATCTAAAAAAGAATTGTTGCTCCACATTAGGATGGCCAATGCTATAAGAAGATTGCCAAGACCCTGAAACTGATCTGCAACACCGTGGCCAAGACCATACAGCAGTTTAACAGGACAGGTTCCACTCAGCACAGGCCTCACCATGGTCAACCAAAGTAGTTGAGTGCACATGCTCAGTGTCATATCCAGGGGGTTGCCTTTGGGAAATAGACATATGAGTGCTGCCAGCATTGCTTCAGAGGTTGAAGGGGTGGGGGTCAGCCTGTCAGTGCTCAGACCATACAAAGCACACTGCATCAAAGTCATCCCAGAAGAAAGCCTTTTCTAAAGATGATGCACAAGAAAGCCCGTCAAAAGTTTTCTGAAGACAAGCAGACTAAGGACATGAATTACTGGAACCATGTCCTGTGGTCTGATAAAACCAAGATAAACTTATTTGGTTCAGATGGTGTCATGCATGTGTGATGGCAACCAGGTGAGGAGTAGACATGTGCATTAGTTTTCGTCCGAATGCATTTTCATCCGAATTTCAGGTATTTTCGTTATCGTTTTAACAAATGATAACGAAAGTGCAGAATCCGAAAAACGAAAGATCCGACATAAACAAATGCCTTATTTTCGTTTTCGTTGTGACAACAGTTCGATATAGATAGGAGATTTTACATGACGCTGACAATAACAATCTGTGTCTATCGAACCTGTGGTCGAATGTGCCTAACCTTAGCTCTATTAGTCCAAGATTATTCTACATAGAGAGAAAAGATTCGACATAGAGAGGAAAGATTCGACATAGAGAGAAAAGATTCGACATAGAGAAAAAATATTTGACGTAGAGAGAAAAGATTCGACATAGAGTGGAAAGATTCGACAACGAGAGGAAAGATTCAACATAGAGAGGAAAGATCACTGCTGGAATTGGGTGGGGGAAGTAAAATAAAAATAATGATGATGATGAATGTTATTGGCTGATTGTAACCAAAGAGGAGGAGCTGTAAAATAACTAGAACTAAGTACAGCCAAAGTTCTAAGAAGATTTGATGGAGCAGCTAAACTATCCAGAGTCATACAGTTTAGCTGCTCCGTCGAATCTTCTTTGAACATTCGACAGACACCATAAGCCTTTAATGACAGATTTAACCTTAATTAATTTGGATTTTCAGACAAATCCAATTTTTAACGAAAAACCAAATAAATAAAAATGAATTTCGGGAGTAACTAAATAAATTAATCTTTCGGACGAAAACGAAATTCCGAAACAAAATATTTCAGTGTGCACATGTCTAGTGAGGAGTACAAGCCTACAGTCAAACATGGTGGTGGGAGTATCATGGTCTGGGGCTGCATGAATGCCAACATGTATTGTGATATACTTAAGCAGAGCATGATCCCCTCCCTTTGTAGACTGGGCCACAGGGCAATATTCCTACATTATAACGACCCCAAACACATCTCCAAGATGACCACTGCCTTGCTAAAGAAGCTGAGGGTAAAGGTGATGAACTGGCCAAGCATGTCTCCAGACCTAAACCCTATTGAACATCTGTGGGGCATCCTCAAATGGAAGGTGGAGGAAGGTAAAGGTCTCTAACATCCACCAGCTCAGTGATGTCATCATGGAGGAGTGGAAGAGGACTCCAGTGGCAACCTGTGAAGCTTTGGTGAATTCCATGTCCAAGAGGGTTAAGGCAGTGCTGGAAAATAATGGTGGCCACACAAATATTGATACTTTGGGCCCAATTTGGACATTTTCACTTGGGGTCCTTTTTGTTGCCAGAGGTTTATACATTAATGGCTGTGTGTTGAGTTATTTTGAGGGGACAGCAAATTTACAGTTATACAAGCTGTACACTCACAGTAATGACCACAGACTTTTCTGGCCTGACTCAGGAGATCCTGTAAGCCTGGGTACCTGCTCAAGAAGCGCTGCACCACCAAATTCAGGATGCATGCCAAACATGGAATATGGGTCAAGTGTCCCTGTCGGAGGACAGAGAGAAGGTTGGTGCCATTGTCGCATACAACCATTCCTGGCTGAAGCTGGTGTAGCGTCAACCACCTCTGAGCCTGCCCCTGCCCCTGCAGAACTGACATAATCTCTGCCCCAGTGTGGCTCCTGTCCCCTAGGCAGACCAAATCAAGAACGGCATGGCCTCTTTTAGCCTGACTGCTTGCATAGCCCCTTGAATGCTTACAGAGCACCGTTGGTTCAGAGGACAAATCTGCAGAAGAGGCCATAGAGGAAGAAGAAGAGGAGGGGGTGGAGGAGAGAGATGTGGCAGAATCACTGCTAGTATTTTGGAGGTGTGGTGGCGGAACAAGCTCCAAAAACACTGAACCCTGTCCTGCATCCTTCCCAGCTGCCAGCAGAGTTACCCAGTGCACCGTGAAGGAAAGGTAACGTCCCTGCCCATGCCTGCTGGACCATGAGTCAGCGGTAATATAAAACTTACTGCTGACGACCCTGTCCAACGAGGCCAAAACATTGACTTCCACATGGCAGTAGAAAGCCAGAATGGCCTTCCGTGAAAAGAAATGACATTTTGGAACCTGCCACTGAGGTACAGCACATTACACAAATTCACGAAAAGGGGGCAGAATCTATCAGCTGAAAAGGCAGTAGTTGCAGTGCTAGCATTTAAACGCTGAGCATGTGCATGGCTGGGACCAAATTTCTTTTTACGGTTCAGCAACTGAGGTAGAGATATTTGTCTGCTAAAATCAATTGGTGGTGTACTGCTAGCATATTAACTGCAAGTACTTGGGAGACCTATTGCTATACCTCCTCTCAGTGCAAGTTTTTGAGAGGACTGGAGGTATAGTAGGGTTGGAGATCCCAGATGAGGAGCAAGCAGAAGTCTGCCTTTTTCTTTGATGTGGGTCTTTCAAGTGCTGGTGCCAATGGACTGTATGGAAGGTCATCATATGTCTGGTCAAGCATGTGGTGTCCAAGCTTGCCACGCTTCATCCGCTTCAGGCATAGGTTGCAAACAGCAACGGTGCAATCTGCTGCACAAGTGTTGAAAAAAGTCCACACCAAGGACATTTTAAAAGTCAGCGGGGAGTCAGCAGTGCCCTTCACCTGCGGAGCTCTGCAGTGTGATGCAATAGGGTGGCTGCCCTTAAGCTGCACCCTAGAGGACATCCTGCCTCGTTGGAGTTGTGCCTCCTCCTCCTCTCTTCTCTCAGGCACCCAAGTACAGTCAGTGACCTCATCATCCCCTCCCTCCTCGTCACTGGAGCAAATTTGGCAGTATGCTGCAGCTGGGGGAACATGACTGCCAGTTTCTTGTCCGTCTGTGGCACCCCCTCTCTATAGGCTCACGTTACTCCCTTCCTCAACCTGGGAACCAACACCGGAACCTTCAAATTGATGCGCATCCCGCAGCAGCATGTACCCGAAACTGTAGTTGAATAATTCTGGGGACTCCTCCGTGATGGTGGGGCTATGGAAGGAGTAACTGTGGACAAGGACTTGAAGGAATAGGCCACTTTGGCAGCTGCGTTGGAAGGCAAACTACTCTGAGCCTGGGTGACAGAGGATGAGGAGGATGAGGACGGCTTTGTTATCCACTCCACCAACTCTTCTGCATGTTCTGACTCAATTACACGGCCAGCAGCAAAAAAAAAAGTACAAGCGTGCCCCACGGCCACCTGCAGAGGATGCACCATGTCCACGACCACCACTATTGATGTTAGACACAGAGGCTGGTTGCCCCCTTTTAGTGGCCTGTGAGCATTTGCCTCTCCTTTGTGGGCTCCTGGACATGATGTATTTTTTATTTTGCAACACCACACTACACTGTATTTTATACTGTGTACACTGCCAGAAGTGTATTAGAAATTGTACACACTGTATTAGATACTGTGTACACTGCCTACACTGTATTAGAAACTGTACTACGGCTGCACTGTATTGTGTACACCAACAGAAGTGTAGCAGAAACTGTACACACTGTATTAGATATTGTGTACACCACCAGAAAAGTAGTAGAAACTGTACACACTATATTAGATACTGTGTACACTGCCTGTACTGTATTAGAAACTTTACAATGGCTGCACTGTATTTTATACTGTGTAAACCACCAGAAGTGTAGTATAAACTGTACACACAGTATTACATATTGTGTACACTACCTGCACTGTATAAGATACTGTACTACAGCTGAACTGTATTGTGTACTGTGTACACCACCAGAAGTGTAGTAGAAACTGTACACACTGTATTAGATACTGTATCTCACAAAAGTGAGTACACCCCTCACATTTTTGTAAATATCTTATAATATATTTTCATGTGACATCACTGAAGAAATGACACTTTGCTACAATGTAAAGTAGTGGGTGTACAGCTTGTATAACAGTGTAAATGTGTTGTTCCCTCCAAATATCTAAACACACAGCCTTTAATGTCTAAACCACTGGCAAAAAAAGCTAGTACATCCCTAGGTAAAAATTTCCAAATTAGGCCCAATTAGCTATTTTGCATCCCCTCCCCAGTGTCATGTGACTCGTTAGTGTTACAAGGTCTCAGGTGCCAATGGGGAGCAGGTGTGTTAAATTTGGTGTTATTGCTCTCACTCTCTCATACTAGTCACTGGAAGTTCAACATGGCACCTCATGGCAAAGAACTCTCTGAGGATCTAAAAAAAAATATTGTTGCTCTACATAAAGATGGCCTAGGCTATAAGATGATTACCAAGACCCTGAAAAATAGCTGCAGCATGGTGGCCAAGACCATACAGTAGTTTAACAGGACAGGTTCCACTCAGAACAGGCCTCGCCATGGTCGACCAAGGTAGTTGAGTGCACGTGCTCAGCGTCATATCCAGAGGTTTTCTTTGGAAAATAGACGTACGAGTGCTGCCAGCATTGCTGCAGAGGTTGAAGGGGTTGGGGGGTCAGCCTGTCAGTGCTCAGACCATACACCACACACTGCATCAAATTGGTCTACATGGCTGTCATGCCAGAAGGAAGATTTTTCTAAAGATGATGCACAAGAAAGCCTGCAAACAGTTTGCTGAAGACAGGCAAACTAAGGACATGGATTACTGGAACCATGTCCTGTGGTCTGATGAGACCAAGATAAAATTATTTGGTACAGATGGGGTCAAGTGTGTGTGGTGGCAACCAGGTGAGGAGTACAAAGACAAGTGTGTCTTGCTTACAGTCAAGCATGGTGGTGGGAGTGTCATGGTCTGGGGCTGCATGAGTGCTGCCGGCACTGGGAAGCTACAGTTCATTGAGGGAACCATGAATACCAACATGTACTGTGACATACTGAGGTAGAGCATGATCCCCTCCCTTCAGAGACTGGGCCACAGGGCAGTATTCCAACATGATAATGACCCCAAACGCACATCCAAGACGAGCACTACCTTGCTAAAGAAGCTGAGGGTAAAGGTGATGGACTGGCCAAGCATGTCTCCAGACCTAAACCCTATTGAGCATCTGTGGGGCATCCTCAAATGGAAGGCGGAGGAGCGCAAGGTCTCTAACATCCACCAGCTCCCTGTGAAGACAACCTGACAACCTGTGAAGCTCTGGTGAACTCCATGCCCAAGAGGGTTAAGGCCCTGCTGGAAAACAATGGTGGCCACACAAAATATTGACACTTTGGGCCCAATTTGGACATTTTCACTTAGGGGTGTAGTCACTTTCGTTGCCAGCGGTTTAGACATTAATGGCTGTGAGTTATTTTGAGGGGACAGCAAATTGACACTGTTATACAAGCTGTACACTCACTACTTTACATTGTAGCAAAGTGTAATTTCTTTAGTGTTGTCACATGAAAAGATATAATAAAATATTTACAAAAATGTGAGAGGTGTATTCACTTTTGTGAGATACTGTATATATTAAGTAAATATACATTTAAAAATACAATAATTAACAAACATACCATTTAAATGAGCATGACTATGGAGAGAGGGGCGAGAGAGAGAGAGAGAGAGAGAGAGAGAGAAAGACTGATTTTTCTATAAGAAAAAAGAGCTAAAGAAAATTAGGAAAGAGAAACAAAAGTGAATATTAGACAAAATATCCAAAGTCCTAATAGAAGATTTTTTGTTTATGCTGCCTGTAATCATTCCACTCTCCACCAAGCCAGGAGAATACTTACCTACATGGTTGGCAGTGATGTCTCCTTTGAAATGTATTACACAAGCCTATAGTGCTATCAATCCACTTTTTTTCTAGCATCACATTTATGCTTGTGCTAAGCTAATTATTGTGTTAACTCTGACAGCTCTGTGGGGCAAAGTGTCATCTGCAAAAATCTTCTTGCAGGCATTTTGCACCACATGGAGACAAGGTTTGACTGAGCGTGACAATAATAAATTAAATCCGCATTGAATGCTCTGTATAGAATGCCCAGAGAAACAAACCGATGATAAGGTTACTAGTAAAACTTTTTTAGTTTCAAAGTAAAGTTTTTAACATGCATTATTATATAAAAATGAAAAGCTATAACATAGAACAACACATTTGTAGGAGTACTGATAGGGCTGCACACCCCGATTCAAGTATTTGAAAAAAGTGGAGAATTCCCCATGGGGCTTTTTAGCAGCAAATATAAGTCAAAGAAAATTCATAAAAAATTCACTAATTTTATTCACAAAAAACAGTTGGTTAAGTACAAACGTTAAAATATGAGCTCTGGTATGTACAATGTGAGACCGTTTGAGCTAGGAAAGAAGAAACGGTAATACCCTATGGAATAGTTTGGAAATATACATCAATGGGTGTTAGCCCACAATATTTAGTTATACCATCCGATGTTAAGAAAAGCTCCAATGAGTAAATGTGCTAAAGGGTGTCATGATTTAGGTATCTGTCAAAGAGGGAATGCCCAAAATCAATAATGGTGCTATGTGGTGCTATGTGTCAATCTAAGGGTTTGAGTTTCTGCCCTCAACAAAATTTTGATATGTTTGAACTGGTTACGGACCTGCAGCTCTTCGCTCGAAAATTACTATTAAAATGTCAATATGAATTTACACAGAATGAAATAGACACCACAGATTGGTCCAAATATACTATGAGAGAATTTAAGGCCTTGAGGGATTTGACCCTGCTTTTTCAAGAAAGTAATTCAGATGATCTAATTGATTAATTGGATTTAGACAAATTATTTGAAGAGGTAAATAAGTCTACCCAAAATCCAATAACTCTTTTCAAAAAACTCTCAACTAAATTCCTGCCATTGCACAACAATTCAATGCAATATTCATTAGACAGACATTGAAAGATATTGCCAGAATATGCTGTGGCACTAACATCCCCCAGAATTTATCGGCTGATGAAAATAAGGCACTCGAGTCCCTACGTAGGAATCACTCAATTGTAGTTAAGCCATCAGATAAAGGAGGCAATGTTGTCCTAAAACACAACATAATGTACAAACAAATGTGTCGTAATATCCTTGATAATAAGGAATGGTACAAAACTATCTATATCAGACACATAGACAAATCTAATCAAGCCTTCTATAATCTGATTGATAATGCCCATAGAAACTTAAGCCCCATACACACGGTCGGATTTTCCGATGGATTCTGTCCTATCGGACAATGTTGTCGGAAATTCCGACCGTGTGTAGGCACCATCGGACAGTTTCCATCGGATTGTCCGACGGACAAAGTTCTATCTCCTGCTGGATAGATTTTCCGACAACAAAGTCTGATCACACCAAATCCGATCGTGTGTAGCGTAGTCCGACGGACAAAGTGCTACGCATGCTCAGAAGAAATTCTGTGACGGAAGCGCTCGGTCAGGTAAAACTACCTTTCCTAATCGACACAGCACATTCATCACGCTGCAATGTTAAAATGTCTTTAATGCAGCGCATTCTCTTTTTCTTTACAATGCAAGAAGAATGACATGTTTTAGCTGCTCCTATTCACCCGCACTTCTCCCAAACTTAGTTCTTTATTAGTTTTTAGGATTTCTAGACTACATGTTTATTTTTACTCAGATCGTAAAAGAATCTTTGTTATATTTTTTGGATGATTTGTGATTTTTGTATTTTTTTTTTTGAATACATATTTTAAGGAGATTTTTTTTTTTTTTTTTTTTTTGAGGGGGGTTGTGTGTCTCAACTTAGCAAAACACATTATTAACATTTCTATTTGTTGCTTAAATTTACTAGGAGTTTGTTTGTTGTTGGTGCCCCTTGTTAATTATACTTTATGATTAGTGAAATGTACCTGCCTACTCACAAATAAACTGTCATTGTATAAAAGTAAAACACATAGGCAATGATTATTTCAAATCAAAAATACCTTTATTTAGGTCTCAGCAACAAACCAAAGAGGAACGGAGCGATAAAGAAACTTGGGGAATTTGCAAAGCCTTGGACCCCCACGGCAACCATCATTTTTGAAGCGTCTAAAATTGGGGGCCTGAGGAGTACCTATCTAAATAATAAGGGAGTGCTATCTGGTCCTGAAGTCCAAAACATCCGGAACTGCAGCAGATACCATCTAGGTCCCCAGGCTCTGGTCCTACGAGAGGCTCCATCTTCTCTCAGACCAGACTGAATCCAGGTCGTCACTCTCAGGTCTTCCTTCCACGCTTCCTTGCACGCTGTGGCTGTGGTGCTGGTGGGGTGGCAGAAGGAGGAGGAGGAGGAGGAGGCAGAGCATGGTCACTATCACAAACATGTGTGAGTGGGGTCATCTCCCCAGCCATACCCTTATTTAGGACCTTGAGGATGACCCCCTCACACATGCTGCGTTGCCCCACCTCCATACCCTTCATTTTAGTGGCAACCAAGGAGGCAAAGGCCTCCTCGTAGGTGGGTGTGGCATATAGGGAGGCTGAAGCATCTCTGATCAGCTGGAGCGCTGACTCTCCCACCTCCCCCCTCCTTCTCGCCCTTCTGTAGGGAAGGCGGAGGGGAGGGACTTGGGAGACAGTCAGGCTCCTACGCCTACCCCCCTGTTGGCTGCCACTACCCACCTCTTGGCTGCCACTAACCCCTGCCTCCTCCTGACTGCCACATTCCACAGCCACCTCCTGGCTGAGGTCTTTCTGTGTATGAAAAAGGGACAAAAGTTTGAGTTATTTGTTCATCAAACACACAAAATGTTTACAAATAGAAAACCATACAATTCTCAGCCCTGCAGTTTAGATTCTTGCCCCAAATGTCTACAACACTACTGTCAGTTGATATGTCAAACACGTTAGGAACTAAGCAATTGGGGATCCTGAATTAAGTGAACATCATTCATTATTCCCAAAAATGGTTACAAAACTACTATACCCTCCACAAGCTGGGCTCCTCCACATCTTCCAGACTGGAAGGCCCAGGTTGCTCCTCGGAAGCCTCATCAGGGGTGGCGTGCATGGAAGGACGCGTGCAAGGAAGAGTCGAGAGTGACTTCCTGACATTAGCCTGGTCTTTGAGAAAGTGGAGCCTCTCATAGTACCAGAGCGTGGGGACATAGACCTCTGCTGTTCCAGCTCCAGATGTTTGGGACTTCAGGACCTTATTGCGCTCCCTGAAATAGGTACTCCTCAGGTTGCCAATTTTTATTCTTAACTTCTCCATGGTTGCCGTGGGGAACCTTGGCTTTACAAATGCCACAAGTTTCTTCATGGCTGCGTACCTCTTTGGTCTGTTGCTGTAATCTCGGTGTTTCGCCTGCCATAATAGGGGCATTTCCCTATATTTATCAATGAAGAGGGGGAGAAAACTCACATCGTTGAAGCCGTCCATAATCTCTGCAAGACACAACACCACACAAAACACTATAAATAATGTCAGGCTAAACTCTCCTAATCTTCTCCATAAAGAAGCCTCAAGGTCTAATCAGTCTAGGCTAGTTATGTACCAACGTCAAATTGTACCTTCGTTATAGCGATCGTCTCGTGCGTGAGCTTTCTCTCCCCTCGTCTCACAGATCGTGGCTACGACACAGGCGTGTGACGTTTTATATACAGTGCGCATGCGTCAAACTCCGCCCGCCCCTGACGATCTTTCTCGTCTATTCCCCACCCCTTCTCTTTACGGCGCAGTGGGGAGAGCACATGGCGGGGACACAGCAGGTGCGCCCGAAATATTGCAGCAACGAGGAGGAGGACGAGGAAAGGCCGGAGGCAGAAACGTCCCGATCCCGGAGCCTGAAATTCAAGGCCTCCAATATGTCATTTGGAGAAATGTTGGAGATGGTGGACATATTAAAGAGGAGCGACTATGATGGGAAGTATGGGCCTTACCTCAACCCCAATGTCCGCAAGGCCAAGATCATGTCTAAAGTTGTGAGGAGGCTGTACAATCATTTTGGGGTACAACGATCCAAGGAGCAACTGAGGAAACACTGGTCAGACCTGAAACTGAGGGAGCCCGATCAGTACAGAAAGATCAAGCGAGTTCTTCAAAAAAGTAAGTAGTTGTGTTTTGTGTTTGATTTTTGGCTTGCATACTGCTCTATGTGTTTGTATTTTTACAAAGTTGTACATTAGAAAATGGCCACTTTCATGTTCGTCTGTGCATTCGATCGTACTCAACCTCGATCTTTCTGCCACTGTCATGTTCGTGTGTGTGTCCATTCGATCGTACTCAACCTCGATCGTTCGGCCACTTATAATACGATGTTTGGTGTTTTTTTTGGGGAAAGGAAGTTTGTTCTCACTAGAAATGTCATCAAGAATGTAAAGCCAATTTATTCAATGTAAAGGAGAGGTCACCCAGTAGCTGTTTACCCATCTGGACTCTAGAGCACTAGTGCTTTTGCACACATGTGCTCCAGTGGATACTAGAGGGGGGGTCTCCATCAGACAAACTTCTACCAAAAAGCTAGTACGTTTAGCACCTTTACAAAGTGACTACATTCATGTTGTTGTCATTTGTAACTGGCCTAACAAAAATATTGTCCCTCACTTTCAAGCAATGTTTGTCATTTCCTATTTCTGCCCTCAATAGATTGTGTTGCTAAATCTTCCTTTTGTACATTCTCATAGGGGAGCGAAAACTCGGTACGTCTGAGGAAACCACAAAACCAACACCTCCCAAAGAAGGGGAAAGACCAGAAGCAGAGGAGGAGGAGGAGGAAGGAGAGATCATAGAAATTGGAGAACTTGTCACCACAACAGGTGAGTGTGGGAGAACACAGCTACTGGTAAGCTAATCAATGTATGCCTGCCTCATTTCCACAACACATTTTTGTTTTTTTTTTTTTTGGTTGGTTGTTTTTAGGTGACGTGGATGTTGTGGAAGAAGAATCGCACTTTACCACAGAGCGTGCCCACGTACTCATCGGGGAGATAATGGTCTGCAATCGAGATCTAGATGACATAAAGCAAAACATCAATGATGTTCAACAAAAATTGAAGAACATCATTGATGTTTTAGGAAAAATCTGAAAACGCACCAAGTAATTAACACACATTTGTGGCTGTTTCTGAACACATTTGCAACTTAAGAACTGTGTGAAATTTGGAACATGCACACATTGTGTCCACATGTGCTAGCTCCCATCATGGTGGATGAATGACAACGTTTTTTTGGGGGTGCAACCACTTTACGAACTACTAAAGTGGTTGTGGTGAAGGGGTTGCACCCCCAAAAAACGTCCATTCATCCCCATGATGGAAAATGGCACTTTTGAAGATTCTAGGCATGTGTTTTACCATCTAATGACCATTTTCAGACCCAAATTGTGTGCATGTTCTAAATTTCCAGTTTCCAGGGGTGACCCCCCATGTGATGAAGGCAAGATCAAACACACTTTGAACATATAGTCATGTCTGATCTTGTCTTCACTTTAGAAAGTTGAACTTTCCTAGTTCCTATGTTCTGTTTTGCTCCATGCCTGGTTTTACCAAATGCGGAATGTTTGTAAACAATGTTGTAAAGAACCAAGATCTTGTCAGTTTTGGCAAGAAGTTTGTAAACGCACTTGTGAATGTGTTGCAAGTAAACTTTTTTAATTTTCTAAATGTGTGGCTTCCTTATTGAAAAACATAAAAGCATTATTTAGGTCAAATGTAAAGGGTTTTGGGGGCAATGGGTGTTATTTACTAAAGGCAATTCCAGTTTGCACTGCAAGTGTATTTTCCAGGGCACTTTTGCACTGCACTTGTAGAGCATAGTGGATTTGACTTATGTAAATGACACCCACAGTGATTTGTAAGAAAACACGTAGCACACCATTTTTGGGAATACACACATTTCTGTCATGGTGATGAAAAGGAGTATTTTGGGTGTCAGTTATGCACTACAAACCTTCTCTAGACAAAAGCTTAGGTATCAAACACACAACATGAGAAGAATCTTTTTGGGAAGAAGAGACTGTTACCTCCTTTTGCCCAGAAAGTGCATTCCCACTGTTGAAGCTAATGGGCAAAAATGTATATCTCAAATAAGCTAGAATATGGAAATGACAAGAAAACATAGGTTTGGTAAAAAAATATATTTATTTAAAAATGCCTCTCACACATCGTCAGGCAGAGCAATGGCCCCCCTACCCACAAAGTACTCCATATATTGCTCGCGGACCGCGCGGGCATTTAGAGGGGGCAAGCCTGGACGTGCCGCTTGAAGGGCTGTGAGATCGGCATTGGAAGGGCCCTCAACATCTGGGCCAATGGTCACCACATAGTTGGTGTTGTGTCTTTTCAAAAAGTTGTGCAATATGCAACAGGCAAGAACTATGTGGTTGAGTTTGTATTCCGCCAAGTTAATAGCCGTCAAAAACAGGCGGAAGCGGCTGGCCAGGATCCCAAAGGTGTTCTCCACCACTCTGCGGGCTCTCGACAGCCTGTAATTGAAGACCCTCTGGTCTGGGGTGAGGGTCCTCATCGGGAAGGGCCTCATCAGATAGGGAGTCAACGCAAACGCTTCATCTGCGACAAAGACTAAGGGGAGTCCTTCAGCATTCTCCTCTGGAGGTGGCAAGCACAGACTGCCACTTTGGAGACGCCAGTAGAACTCTGTGTGCGCAATGGCACCACCATCCGAGATCCGGCCGTTCATCCCCACGTCCACATACAAAAACTCGTATGTCGCCGACACCACCGCCAACATCACTACACTATTAAACCCCTTGTAATTATAATAGTAGGACCCCGAGTTGGGGGGTGGGACGATGCGGACGTGTTTCCCATCAATTGCACCTCCGCAGTTAGGAAAGTCCCAACGGCTGGCAAAGTGGGAGGCCACAGCCTGCCATTCCTGTGGCGTGGAAGGGAACTGTGGAGTGAAACAAGAAAAAAAAATTAGTCACTTTGCACATAAACATTGCAAGCAGATTAGACACTAAACATCTTGGAACAAGATCAGACTTTTACATTTTAAGCTGGAAGGTATTTGCAACGCAAAGTAGAGGGTCCCCCTAGCAGATGACTCACCCCCCATCAATCCCCCCACTTCTGATGGGCCATTGACAATAACTCGGGTTTGGGGGGGGGGGGGTTGGACAGGTAACCCTCTGCACTTCATTGATTGCCAAATGGCTCAATAATGTGTGCTAGTTTGGCCAGACCCTCCTTACTTAACACTATTGGCAGCCCACAGGAAAGATAAAATAACATTCCAAATCCCGACCCCACCTCCCCCCCAAAAAAAAGGAACGCACATTTGGACATTCTGAAATTACCTAGCAAGCTAATAGGAGGGAAAGAACACAAAAAAAGAGGAAATGGAAAGTATGGAGCCAGCCCCTTGCACTACATGCTTTGCTGAATTCATCCCTAAATATGACCACTATAAAGAGGTAGGTATATAGTGTGTATTGACCTTTGGAAAGCCAGCAGATAGAGGATTGGTACCATCTGACAGAGCAGTTGGGGGAGGGGGTTCAGAATGAGTTTGGCACCCCCCCCCCCCCCCCACCACCAAAAAAAGGGAAAAAAAAGGGGCTCTACATGAAGTAAACCACACAGCAAACATTTGTGCATATTTTAGGGGGTGTTTGGGAGAAAACAATACTATGCAGCAGACAAAATACATTGCTTAAGTGACTAGGCCATAGGTGTCTATTGGGCCAGAAGAGCATGCTGGTGAGGTAAGTGAAGGGAAAAATGCATGAAGGAGAAAAGGGGCACAGCATATTAGAGCATATTGCAATCATGGTAATTAGGGAAGGAGGTCAAAAATAGAAGACATTAGCAAACAGAGCATACATAGAAGGGAATAGTAAAGTAGAAATGTTACCTTAATATAGTCCTCCTGCAGGACCTGGATGATGGCAGAACAGGTCTCTGGAATAATGATTCCCAGGGCCTGGGGAGAGATACCTGAAGAGAACTTCAAATCCTGAAGGCTTCTCCCTGTCGCCAAGTACCTCAACGTAGCAACAAGCCTCTGCTCCGGAGTGATGGCTTGTCTCATGCAGGTATCCTGCCGGCTGATAAAAGGGGTCAGCAAAGCCAAAAGACGGTGAAAAACGGGGTCCATCATCCGGATTCCTGAAATCATCAGGATTATTCTCCCGGATCTCACGAAGCAAAGGCATGTGCGAGAACTGATCACGCTGAAGCAACCAATTCTTGGTCCACATACTCCTCGTCACTCTGTTCATGGACGGGTCTTGGGTCAAAGCTAAAAGCCTGACACCAATTCCGCGTACAGCACGAACTCGGCGACGAGTACGTACGGGAAACATCGCTCACAAACGGTCGGCTGGTCAGAACGGACAAACAGAAAGCACCGATAAACAGCAAGGCCTGAAAGAACGAAATGAATACCAGAAACGAGCAGACAATAAGCAGTGAAAATCAAAGCGTCCTATATCAAGATATAGGCCGCAATGACCAACAAATGCGAACTGACTACACGCACTAATAAACAGATACGCACGACAAGCACAAACTGAAGAGCAGTAACGATCTGAGTCAGAAAACTGAGAAGCGCGAATCGTAAGTCCCCAAACTTCGACTAACTCGCGATAAACACGGGATCAGCAGAAGGAGCCCAACGGGTGCCTGACGTGGTGCTGAACTTCCCTTTTCTAGTCTCATGGAAGACGACTTACGTCACGACGTTCTTGCAGACCGGAAATTCCGACAACGTTGTCCGACCGTGTGTACGCTAAACCAACATCGGACAAAGTACGACGGACATGATCCGACGGACCGTCGTGTACGCAAAACCAACATCGGACAAAGTACGACGGACATGATCCGACGGACCTGGTCCTCGGATAATCCGCTGCGCTCTTAGAGCTGCAGCCCACTGACCCACTGGGTCTTCTTCCTGTCAACACCTGAACATTTGCTCCTCTTAGAACTCTCCTGACATTCTTCTCCCTAATGGGGGGCTACTCTGTAGGCAGCATCATCCAGAAGAAGATCCAGGATGGCAGGACAAAAAACATTGTAGTTGGCCACAAGAACACTAAATATGCAGCTGAGGGGGGGGAGAGTTAGTAAATGGTAAGTATACTTTAAAAATATACTTATCATTTTTAAAAGAGAACATTACAAGTTGCTAAATACAGTAATTTAACATTTTAGCTATTTAATGCAGCAACTTAGCTGCGGACCAGCAGGGTCATATTGGTCCATCTGAAAACTGCAGGATCTGCAGCGCATACATGTTCTTTATGCTGTATTTTAGGCCTACTTAAAGTGGTGGGCCAGCTAAAAAAATTTTTTAAAGTCAGCAGCTACAAACACTGTAGCTGCTGACTTTTAATAAGCACACGACCCGTCCCTCGGCTCTCGGGTCCCGTCCATCATTCGAACTAAGGGAAACAGGCAGTGGAGCCTTGCGGCTTCACTGCCCGTTTCCTACTGCACATGCGCGAGTTGCACAGTGCTTTGTGAATGGCCGGCTGTGTTCTGGGACACACACAGTTCCCAAACTACAGCGCGCCCCATTTCCCAGAAGACAACGCGAGGAGGAGAAGACTGAAGATCACCGCGGTGTAGGAAGTGGCGGATTAGGACGATCTGCCTAGCAACAACCATTTCTGGTAAGTTAAAACATTTTTTTTAGGGACATTTTTATGTCATTTTTTTTTTAGGGTGGCCTTCCACTTTAAGACACTAGTTCCTATTACACCCTTTGCCTGTGCGGCACCCCTTAGTAGGCTACTAGTGTTAGGTAAATTCAATTACATTTTTGTCTCTCCTTGTAATCAGGGAGAGCAGTAAGTGTCTGTTCTAGGGTCTGCTGGTGCAGGCTCAGTTACATTTCCCTGCATCCCACTGGACTATAGAATATAGTGGGTGAAAGAGCTGTGAACCTGGCCTGCATATTCATGCCACTTCAGCCAATCCCTTGTCACAAGAATGAGTAACCAGTAGGGGCCTAAGAGAGGTATAAATAGGCTGAGGCCTGGAACAGCTTCCTCTTATTCCTGGGTAACTAACAGTCTGGGGCTGAGGCATCCCTGGGAGACTACCTGCAACTTCAAAAAAAGCTTCAACTTTTTTGGGTCCCAGCTCCTGCTTGGGCTCAGTAACCTCAGGCCTAGCTTCCTGAAAGCATGCAGAAAGCTCATCTGAGGATCCAGGACACAGGCAACAAGTACAGAAGCTGACTTGTACTGCAGGTGGCAACAGGACACAGTGAGTATCTGCCATGTGGATTCCAGAGACTTTTCTTTGCCCTATTTGGGAGAGCTTACAGCAGGAGTTCCTGTTTGGAATCTAGTTACCCTTCATATTCAAGAGAATGGTTCTCACCACGAAGGAGCAGATTATAGTCCACCATTTTAGTTTTGTGCAAAGATTGCAAACTGCAAAAATACATATACAGACTGTTTTATGACTAGAGTGACTGTGAACTACCGTGTGCCTGGCTGCTATGTGCCTATCAGGGGTTAGAACCAAACAGCCAGACCAGTCCTAGGTCTGCATGACATCTGTTTACTGCAAGTGTTGGATGGTTGTTATGGGAACAAGTATCCCCACTAGTAAGTTTCCCTACCATTCATTTTCTGTCGGAAACAATTTTTTTGGATTCACTCTCATTCATTAGGTTAATGATGCAAGCAGATCTTACAGGGCATCTGTACATCTTGGAAACAGGAAACGTCTCTTATCTTTGCCAATATTCAACAGCTTGAACGCTTTTATCCTCCAGACGGAGGCAAAAGAAAATGTTTTATTCCTTTGAGGGTTGATTTGTGATCTTCGGTTCTGGGACCTCTTGAGATTTCCTGTAGTAAAGCTGTGGAAAGGACTCATCCAGTTTGAGTCACCCCATGAGTGTATCCCGGTTGATCCATTTCAATACACACAGTCCGATGCTGGTCATTATTTAGTGGAAGTGTGGAGTTGGATTGTGGAAGTCCCGCTGCGGATTCAACATCAGAATATCATTACTCTACAGGCTCTTTATAGCTTGCCTTCTGGTAAGCATATTATCCGTATGGTGGTGGATCACATCGTTGGTGTCATTAATTCACACAAGTCACTTATGTTTCATTGGACTTTACGTCATTAATTTATACAAGTCACTTACTCACTATTGTATTTTTGTATATGGACTTCACTGAACATTATTGTTATAGCATTATATATTTTTTCAATTATATTTGTTCACTTATAGTCAAGTACACAGCGCAGCTTAGTTCTGTTATTTCTGTTGGAGTAATCTAACCTTAGTCATGTCTTCACCTTAAATTGTTATATAAGGCACCAGGATAAATAATAACTTATCTCCTTCCTTTGAACTGTTTAGAGGGATGAGACAGGACTGCCCTTTGTCTCTGCTATTATTTGCCCTGGCAATTGAACCCTTGGTTGCTGCCATTAGAGGTAACCCTAATATCAAGGGATTTAGAAGAGGTGATTCAGAGGACAAATTGATATTCCATGCTGATGATGCACTTCTCTTCCTGGGCAACACTTCAGACTCCTTGACAAACCTCATGGAACTAATACAAAGGTTTGGATCCTTCTCGGGTTTCAAAATATTTTGGGACAAGTCCACTCTCCTGCCATTAGGTCCTATTAACTCCCTTTTACCACACGTGGCAACACTGATCAAAATGGAGACAGGTTTCGCTATTTGGGAATAGTCATACACCCCAGCCTAGACTTATACGTTAAGCTCAATAATGACTCACTAATTTGTAAATTCCAAGAAAAAACAGCTAGCTGTATTAAATTACTGCTATCGGTAATAAGGCGATGTAACTTGATCAAGATGATCTGGAGTCCACAGCTCTTATATGTGCTTCATAATGCTCCCATATGGATTCAAATTCATAATTTCAAAAAATGCAACACTATATTTTGTGCGTTAATAAGGAGGAAGCAAACTCCCCGTATTAAATTGGAGACGCTGCAGGAATCAAAGGATTCAGGTGGGCTGGCTGTACCTAATCCATATTACTATTATATGGCGGCACAATTGCAACATCTCATGGGATGGGGCAACCCTGAGTCTTCTGAGCCTTTCAGAAGCATCCTTAAAACATTGCTCTCTAATGACAATCTGGTTGCATGCATAGAGGCGAGAGAATTTAGAATGATGTCACAATATTCCACACCGGCACTAATTGATAAGATCTGGAGTAAAACATGATTTTCATTATGCAGGGTACACTAGTTACTCTCGTATCCTGAATAATGGCAATTATACAGAACTTGGTAAGCTACAGGGCTTCTCTGCATGGTATAGATGTGGACTGGTCTACATATCGCAGCAATATAATGGTAACCTACTAAAAGATTTTCAATCTTTACGGGAGGAATTTGGTTTACCGAATCATCTATTTTTCAATATCTACAACTTAGGCACACCATCTCCTCACAATCTAAGATATCTACTTGGGAATTGACTAATCCTACAATACTTACACAGCTGGTGTCATCCCAGGTCAGGTTACTAATGAGGAATGGTCCTATATATTGGATAATGTACTCAAATTGTCCCTCTCCTCAGAAATGTACCCAGCTCTTTATCATACATCACAAATATCACACTCCCCATAACTTACACAAATGGCATAGAAGGAAAGCCATTATGTCCAAGGTGCGAAATACACAATGGTACACTCATTTACATGCTATGGAGGTGTCCAAAATTGGTTAGATATTGGACAGAAGTAATAGGTTCTATTAATAGCATTTGGAACCTTAAATTTAAATTAGATCATAAACTCTGTTGGTTGGGATGGTTGAATGAAGAATTGCATACCCCACATGAGTATGGTATACTATACCCAGAGTCTTATTTCTTGCCAGAAAACGTATTGCACGAAAATGGCTTTCTGCAGCACCTCCTACACAAGCAGAATGGGTTAAAGCTGTAAACAAAGGATTCCTAAGCAAGAAATTGACCTACCAACATAGGGGTAGCCCGACAAAATGTGAACATATATGGGATGTCTGGTTTGACATCCCAGGCTTGGCTCAAGTTCAGTTAGTTTGCAACAGAATTCTTGGGGGGGGGGGGGTGACCTCTTCCGCATTATTGTAGCCTTACTCACTAAAGCCGAATTATATGTATTGAGGGGCAGTCGTCATATAATTAATATTTTCTTCCCAACTATACCAAAAACACTATATGTAGCATGGTGGTGATCTGGTGCAGAGGTTGACTGATTGTTTAATTGTTTAGTGGTTGTTTTTTAGATACCTGTTTTAGATACATCTGGAACCTTTTCCGGATCACACCCCATTGTTAGGGGTAAATACCTCCCTTACCTTGATCTCTGAGACCCCAAGGCTTTGGGGTTTGGTGATAGGGTGAGGGATGCATAGAGGACACAATGTGATACACATTAAACATCCGAGACAACTTGTTGAATATGCTGTACAATGGTTTATTATGCATGATAAATACTACCTTAATACATGCTGTTATATTATCTTTGTAACATTGTATGATTACTGTGACCACAGATATATTTGCATTGTGTCACTCACTTGTTTTGTAACTGAAAAACTTTTTATTTTCTAAAAAAAAAATGTATTAATAGCGAAACTAGTCGAAATACCCCACCACATGTATCTGTTTTTATTGTTGAAATTGTTTATGTATTAATAAATTGATGTATATTTTTTTATATCTGTCTAAATATTCATTTATATGTTATTTTCAAAACATACCGTGATAGTCCGCTAGCTCCCCCCTTCTGGTGGTTCTGGTTGGGGACCAGACCTCCAAATCCCTATTCTACAGAGTCTTAGCTGGCACAATGTTGCAGAGTGCCTTCTGATACTGCAGGTCAGATAGCCAGCTCCCTGCTACACTCAGATTATCAGAAAAACAAAAAATAGTAAGTATTTTTTTATCTCAAAGGTATGCTTTTGAAAATGTTACAGTCGTTTTATTATGTAGAGTATTTAAATTAAAATTGTATTCAGATTTTTTCCTTTAGCTTGGATATGATATGTTGGGCATAAATCAATAGATAATTATTTGATATAGGCTGTGTCATAATTTTATCAGTACAATCAGAGAAAATAAACCGATGAGAACCTGCATGTAAAATCTGTCAAAATGTTTTTTCTCATGTGAGACACCCAAGGTTGTCAGTTGCAGCTTAAGAAGCCCAGTGGAGAGCCTATATGTTGTCTGAGCTTGTCAAAATCAAACCAAGCAGACAACTAGGCTCTAAAGTCAAGGAGCACCTTCAATAAGCTGTATTTTTTTTTTTTTAAAGAATTAGGATTCTTTGGATAGAGTTGGTAAAGAAAAAACTCTACAGATCATCCCTGGGATACATAGACTTACACTATCCCAATTATAAGTAAAATTTTTTGCATCTTCTTCTCCTTTTCTGAAAAAAATACTTAACTTGAAAATCCTTACCTTGTTGGATTAATAGACATTTTGAATATCTGCATGTTCCTAATTGTAACTTTGCTGTTAGAAAAAACTATATCTTTCTTGCTGGGCCAACAATTTATCGGGAAAGCTATTAATAAGCACTGTTAAGTGTGAAACGCGTCAGTTCACTTGTCCCATTGTTTGCTGTGGCTTGTATTTTTGATTTTTGATTTTACAATAAAGGCTATATTCCATAAGGCGGCTGTCCAGAACCTTTCCTTACCTCATTTGCTAAATGCTTAGCCTGGAGAGTCTTTTTTCCATATATCCACCTGGAGCAGTGATTCCTTTCCCCCTTTGGTTCCTGAACTGCAATTGTGTATTAATTATGCAAATATGCTAGGTTGCAATACTATCACATATTGGAGGAGAGATCCTGTTCCTGAAAATATGCCAGCACAACAGCCAACCAATAAAAAAGAGAGTACACCAATTTTTGTTGCCTTCACATACACAAACTGCAACTATGACATCAGTACATTTATCGGGCAAGGCACACACTTCTTCAGCCCTCCCTCTTCACCAGCAGTAAAAGCAAAACTGAAGTACAAAACCATTAGGATTTATGAATGAAAGCATTATAAATATAATTTTTAAATACATAACATATGTAGTAGTTCCTGAATGAATGAATGAATAACTTATATAGCTACAATGCGAACTGAATCGCCTCAAGGTAATAATCCTAATGCACCGAACTCCAGATATAAGCACTGCTTCAAGATCTTGAATAAAATGATGTAATAATCACACAGCAATAGTGCATTTTTTTCATAATATTCAATAATCTTTTTTTTTCTGTATAAAAAAATTAATTACAACAGCACGCATTTTACAAAGTTAGGCCTCATGCACACTTGAGTTCAAAACACTGCTTTTACAGGCATTTTAGTTTTTCTTTTTCTGCCTCTAAACTCCCCTCCATGTTAACCTTTGTCCATGCACACATAGGAGTTTAGAGGGTTTTAGAGGTGGGGACATTTAGAGGCAAGGGCATTTAAAAGAAAAAGGTAATTTTTGCATTCAGGAGAGGAGCTTTTGAGCATACAAAACACTATAAAAAGCCTAAATGAGCATTAACTCTAGCATTAACTCTAGATGTGTTTAGGTGTGTTCCCCTGTTAATGTATTCTAATGATCCAGAATTCTGGCCAATAAATTGTATTAAAGCTAGACGTGGGAATGCGCAGAAAGT
This sequence comes from Lithobates sylvaticus, assembly GCA_028564925.1. Taxonomy (NCBI): domain Eukaryota; kingdom Metazoa; phylum Chordata; class Amphibia; order Anura; family Ranidae; genus Lithobates; species Lithobates sylvaticus. The sequence continues at coordinate 670,215,898 of CM053026.1, read as the reverse complement.
GCCAATACAAAAACTTGGCTTTTTTCTGCTGCCTGTGGGAGAAAAAAAATAGAATAGAGTGTGCATGAAGCCTCACTATATAAATGATAGTTCTATCACACCTATCAGGGGAGGAATATTGGGTTTAGGAGGTGTAAAGTTTTCTACAACCATATTGTACTTGCAACAATAAAAGGTATTTTTACAGCACTGTCTTAATAGCGCTCAAAGGTGACAACAAAAAATGAAATAACAGCTGCAACTAAAATGTGAGACACACACAATAATCAAAACAGGAAAAAAATAGCTGTGCTAATAGATTTAATGTGAAACATAGTATAGGGACTAGTGAAAATGACAATATATCAAACACAAAAAAAAACATATATGTACACAACAGAGGTACAAACTCTCCGTATATGCCAATGCTGCATCAAAAGGTACAACACTCCTAAGGTGTGCAATAAATTAACAAATGAAAAGAGAGGAAATTGGAAATAACTTCAAATGTCCAATCCACTCCAGTGGGTTACTGAAAATAATTTCTCCCCAAAAATAGAGCTCAAAAAGGACAGTTCAAAAATGATGGTTCCTCCACCCTTCAATCATTAGTGACTTGTAATAACGACACCCAGGAATAAGTGACAGGGTATAGCAGGATAGATCCTCCACCACTAATATTACTGCCACTTACCAGCTTCCAAGATCTCTTTTTAAGGAGATCACGAGTGCCTGTGTATTTTTCTCCGGGTCTCTGTGCTTGGATAGCTGGAAGTTGTCAGACACTCCGCTCAAGGTATCCGCAATACAGATGGTATTCACACATTCCCCATGTAAGGACAGAAAAGCTTCCATAGTGTGATATTTTAAAAACATTTATTAATTAAAAACAACAAACATTGCACTTACAATATTGCTGTGAATATAAAGCGTCTCTATAATATTCAAGCCGGCCGACCCTCAGTTGCTGCCCGTTGCTTCCGGGTCAGACGTGGTATGCTGTGATGTCAGTACGCCGCTCATCCCTAAGCCGTTTCGTCACAGATGACGTCTTCCAGATGACGAACAGCCATGACTTTAACTGATATGATCGCCATTATAATATTACAAATCCAGGACACACAGGAGAGATTATTGTCAGAAAAAATTGAGGAAATATTGGGTGTGAAGGTGACCCCTAGTTAAGAGATCTGTCATGTGTCTCACACTGAGCAGTGGGTATATTAATTGGTAGAACAGAGGATTGAGTAATGTTAACGGATATCCCCGATAGAGCGTCAAATGTTCATTGGACCAACAGCAAACTAAGTAAAGATACCTTTGGAATAGTCTGAAATCAGAATCAGAATAATTTATTTTAATTTTACAATAAAAATCTGAAAATGAAATGCAGATGCAGTCTGCTTACATAAAAGACATCACATACCTAACATGGTCATTATGTTCATAAAAACAACACATATATTACATAAAAAATATTTACTACACATTTAATTTAACCCTAAAAAGCCTCCAGCATTCAAAAATGTATGGACTGTGGAAGGAAGCTGTTTTGCTGCCTGGTGGTATGAGAGGAAATACTCCACTTGAGGCGTTGGATGTCCTTCTTCTTGTCTCTGAACATATCAAGCTAATGTCCCCATTGTTATTAGTGATCGTGGCTTCCGGCAGGTATTTCCGGTTTTTGGTGGTCTCCTAGGTAACGTGCCGTCTATTTAATCTCACGGGTGATGTGATAGCCCCGCCATTGCTGATGAAATCCCGTTGGACGTAATGTGGGGGAGGAGCTACCTAGCGGACATCACTCAATGCCATTGTTTACTTATTTGCTGCTATGTACTGCTGCTAATGTGGGACGTCTATGTCAGATGTCTTTTTTATCTACCTTGCTGTATTGAGCCTATTCACGGCTTTTAATAAATTACTATTGATTCAATGGAGAGCACTTAGATCGTGTTTCTTTCTTTTACACCATCTTCGGCTGTCCTGTTCCATTTGGAGTGCTGGTTACCATCATCCTATGAGGATACATGCTCGTTTGACCGTCTGTTAACTCAGAGGTCCATCGGATCTGGTAAGTGCCTATTTTATCAGCTGGTGGAGGTGGTGTCATTCAGCATTCTGCAGTATTCCTCACAAGGTTTTCTCCATCCTCTATGCTGGGACGTGTGGTTCCTCTGCAAAAATATATTGCGTCTACACACTCATTATTCTAATATTGGGCTGCATTTGTTTTGTTTTTTATTTTGTTTTTTATAATACTCCTAAATCGCCTGCCAGAGGGCAACACTCTAAACAAAACATTCGCAGGATGGGAGCTATCCTTCAGGATATTAATAGCTCTCTGGGGGCATCTTCTCTTTCCCAGTTCTTCAATGCTCAGTAAATATGCCCCCTAATAATCTTCTGTGCTGTTTTAACACCCTCTGTAAGGCATTTTTGTCATGGACTGTGCACATCTCTTGCCACAGAAGGATGTGACAAGTCAACAGACCCACTCAGAAAAGCCTGCCCTCCACAGCTTTCTCAAGAAGTACAATCTTTGATAAGATCTGCCCACCAAGCAGGATATGTTCCCTGTACATAAGAGATCCTCCCTAATTATTGTTTCCAAGAAACGGAACTCTTGTACCCTCTCAACCTTTACCCCATCAATCACAACTGGCTCATAGCCGGTCTCTCTGTCTCCTAAAATCTACAATTATTTCCTTTGTCTTATCCACATTTAGTTTTAAATTATTATCTCTGCACTAGGGATGAGCCGAACACCCCCCCCGTTCGGTTCGCACCAGAACCCGCGAACAGACCTAAAGTCTGTGCGAGCTTTAGAACCCTATTAGTTATAATGGATGCGAACGTTCGAAATCAAAAGTGCTAATTTTAAAGGCTAATATGCATGTTATTGTCATAAAAAGTGTTTGGGGACCTGGGTCCTGCCCCAGGGGACATGTATCAATGCAAAAAAAACTTTTAAAAACTGAAGTTTTTTCAGGAGCAGTGATTTTAATAATGCTTAAATTGAAACAATAAAAGTGTAATATTCCTTTAAATTTCGTACCTGGGGGGTGTCTATAGTATGCATGTAAAGGGGCGCATGTTTCCCGTGCTTAGAACTGTCTCTGCAAAAAGTGTCATTTTTGCAGGAAAGAAAGCTATTTAAAATCACTTGCGGCTAATTTCAATTGACGGCTCCCGTAACACAGAGAACAGTCATTAATTGAAAGTCATTTATAAAAAAAAGGTCATTGATAAAAAATTTAAAAAATTTAAAAAAAAAATGGCGTAGGGTCCCCCTCAAAATCCATACCAGACCCTTATCCGAGCACGCAACCTGGCAGGCCGCAGGAAAAGAGGGGGGACGAGAGCGCCCCCCCCCTCCCGCCTGAACCGTACCAGGCCACATGCCCTCAACATTGGGAGGATGCTTTGGGGGTCTAACAAGGGGACCCCCAGATCCCGGCCCCCCCTGTGTGAAATGGTAAGGGGGTACAAAAGTACCCCTACCATTTCACCAAAAAAGTGTCAAAAATTGTAAAAATGACAGGAGACGGTCTTTGACAATTCCTTTATTAAAATCTTCTTTCTTCTTTCTTCATCCTTCGGTTTCTTCATCTTCTCTTTCTGTCATCTTCTTCCACCTTCTTCCATTTTCTTCTTCCTCCGATCCGCTTCTTCTTGCGCTGGTCTTCTCGTCCTTCTCGTCCGGCATCTTCTTCCATGGCGTCGGCATCTGTTCTTCTGTCGGGCCGCTCCTCGCAATGGGAGGCTCCCGCTGTGTGAGGCTTCGCTCCGTCTGACAGGTCTTTTATAACGGAGGGCACCTGGTGACCCCGCCCCCCTCTGACGTCATGGGGAAAGCCATAGGGAATTCCCCATGACATCCCCGTGCGTCAGAGGGGGTGGGGTCACCAGGTGCCCTCCATTATAAAAGACCTGTCAGAGGCAGCGAAGCCTCACATAGCGGGAGCCTCCCATTGCGAGGAGTGGCCCCATTGCGAGGAGTGGCCCAAGAAGAGACACAGACACCGACGCCGACGCCATGGAAGAAGATGCCGGACGAGAAGGACGAGAAGACCAGCGCAAGAAGAAGCGGATCGGAGGAAGAAGAAAAATGGAAGAAGATGGAAGAAGATGACGGAAGGAGAAGATGAAGAAAGAAGAAAGAAGATTTTAATAAAGGAATTGTCAAAGACCGTCTCCTGTCATTTTTACGATTTTTGACACTTTTTTGGTGAAATGGTAGGTACCCCCTTACCATTTCACACAGGGGGGGGGCCGGGATCTGGTAAGCCCCCCGCCCGCAGACCCCCACAACCACCGGGCACGGTTGTGGGGATGAGGCCCTTGTCCTCATCAACATGGGGACAAGGTGCTTTGGGGGTCTTAGACCCCCAAAGCATCCTCCCAATGTTGAGGGCATGTGGCCTGGTACGGTTCAGGTGGGAGGGGGGGCCGCTCTCGTCCCCCCCTCTTTTCCTGCGGCCTGCCAGGTTGTGTGCTCGGATAAGGGTCTGGTATAGATTTTGAGGGTGACCCTACGCCATTTTTTTATTTTTTTTTGGCTAGGGTCCCCCTTAATATCCATCCCAGACCTGAAGGGCCTGGTTATTGAATTTGGGGGGACCCCCATGCTTTTTTTTTGTTTTTTTATCAATGAATGACAGTTATCTGTGTTACGGGAGCCATCAATTTATTAGCCGCGAGTGCTTTTAAATAGCTTTTTTCCCTGCAAAAATTACACTTTTTGCAGGGACAGTTCTAAGCACAGGAAACCTGCCCCCCTTCACAGGCAACCTATAGACACCCCCCAGATGTGATACTGCAATGCTGTACTAACAGCACACACACACAAATCCCCAGAAATAGAGCACATATTGTCAGCAGTCAGCAACACACTGACACGCTGACACTGAAACACAATATGCGAGGCCGCCGCCGCCGCGGCCTCTTATACCGTAGGGCGTGTACTAAAGCCCCTGAGCTATAATTGGCTACAGGCATCCTGCCTGTAGCCAATTATGGCTCTCCTCGCTGCCGGCGCTGTGATTGGCCAAGCATGCGGGGTCACAGTGCATGCTTGGCCAATCATCAGCCAGCATTGCACTGCGACTGGCGCAATGCATTGCACGAATGTGATGCGAGCGGCCCAAATAGTTCTGGGCTCGCCGAACGGGCGAACGCCCGATGTTCGATTCGAACATGGGTTTGAATCGAACACCGGGCCCATTCCTACTCTGCACCAACCCACTAGGTTTCCAATTTCCTGCCGAAGTGCAACCATGTCACTATCCCTTATTCTCCCAACTGACGAAGTGTCATCTGCAAATTCTATAACAGAGTTCAGCTCGAAGCGGGAGATACAATCATAAGTATATAAAGTAAACAAAAAGGGGCTTAGCACACATCCATGTACCAAGGGATGTGTCAATGAGTAGCAAATACTAACCCTTACCCTCTGCTGCCGATCGGCCAGGGAAAAATAAAATCCAGTTACAAAAGTTTGGGCTTAACCCCAGTGAATTTAACTTAGCAACAAGTTTCATCTGTAATATTGTATTAAATGCTGAACTGAAATCAATAAAAAGCCATATGATCATAGCTGTTTTTATCCTCCAAATGGGTCAGTACAGAATGTAAAACCAGTGCAATAGCATCCTCTGTGGATCAAGTAGCTCTAAGGCTGCATTCACACCTGAGCGTAGCGGAACGAGCGTTTTTACCGGCGTTTTTACCGGCGTTTTGTCGCGCGAATACGGTCGTTTTTGCACATTAGCATACATCGTTTTCAGGCGTTTTTCAACTTCATCGTTTTTCTGGATAGCCAATAGGAAAAATGATCATCACTGTCATCATTTGTTGCTATGTTTTTAGATTTTGTTCATCTGCTTCCTGGGTGAATACTGTACTACCGGGTCATCATTGTGCTTCCTGCTCCATATTGTACTATCTTCTGCACAAAGATGAGTGACAATGAGATGGCGTGTTTTCTGGCAGCAGCCACGGTTACCTCATACTTTCTACATGAAAGAGAGAGGAGAAAGAAGAGGGCACGCAGATATTGGATCCACCCAGTAATTGCCGAACGTGAAGAGAGAGGCCAATTTTGGGTCATGTATAGTGATCTACGTGAGCATGATGAGAAATTCTTGGACTACACAAGGATGTCCATAAAAAGGTTAGTCAAAGTAATTTGGATTCATGATGTTTGACATTGTTCCTGTCTTATAATGTCCACTAATAAACCCCATATTTCTTGCTCACAGCTTTGATGAGTTACTGGGTTTACTCAGTAGCCGGTTGCAAAGAATGGACACCTATTTCCGGAACAGTATACCCCCAGTGGAACGACTAATCATCACACTGAGGTAAATTCTTCTTATTTCTTTTTGTCCCCAGTGCCACGTGTCCCCAGTGCCACGTATCAATACCACCTGTCAGTGTCATGTGTCATCATTGCCACCTGTTAGTGCCACGTGTCCCCAGTGCCACGTATCAATGCCACCTGTCAATATCACGTGTCATCATTGCCACATGTTAGTGCCACGTGTCCCCAGTTCCACGTATCAGTACCACCTGTCAGTGCCACGTGTCATCAGTGCAATGTATGTATTTTGGGGCGTTATTAGTGGTATACACATTTCATCTGCGAAAAATAACATATTACAATGATTATTATAATAAAATTCCTACTTTTGTAAAGAATTGAGGGAAAAATAAACATCCGATCACACAATTTTAATATTAAACAAAAAACTTTATTTATTACTATCAAATAGTAACTAAATATAACTTATTCTCTTTTTTTTTTAAATTGAAAAATATATGCAATATACAGCTCAACCAGAGCTAACGTAGCTCATAAAAAAACAAAAAAAAAAAATAAAAAATGGGATCCTTGGTTTCAACACTCCTTATCATTTTTTAATCCAATCTGAGGTGCTGAAAGGTTTGGGAGTAGTTGACTCCCTCGTTAGGTGCATTGACCACATCCATGGCATGGCCATATTGTGACCAGGTGGAGGTAGATGCATGGTCATTGGGCTGCCAATTAGAAGGTGGTGGTGGTGTTGGCAGACGTTAGTAGTTGGTTGGTGGCGGTGGAGGCAGAGGAGGGTAATTAGGAGGTGGTGCTGAAAACCGAGGAAGTGCTGGCAGATGGGGCGGGGGGGGGGGGGGATTAGCATAAGGACCATATGGTGGGGGAGGTTCAGAGGACCTATATGTGGTGGTCGGCGGGATGAAGGTCGCAATGTAGCGTATAGTGCCTGACAGCATGTCTGCCTGGAGCTCTGATGGAACCTTCTCCATCAGACCTTCCAGACACCGAGCAGACACTTGTACATGGGACCTATTGCTGGTCATCCTGTCCGACATACCGGCCATAATGTCGAGCATTCTATTAAAATCCGGTTCCGGAGCCCTCCTTCTTGTTCCTCTGGCTGGCACACGAACAGGAATAGGTGGTGTGGACTCCTCGTCACGGTCTCCCACAGGTGTTGTTGCTGTAGAGCGTGCCGGAGTAGACAACTGGCTCTCCGGATCTTGTCCTTCTTGTTCACCGCCTGATGCCTGGCTTGCTTGTGGGTCCAAATTATTTTGGGAGCTGTCCTCCCAGCTGTTTTCAGTACTGAAAATAGGAATTAATTATTAGAACTTTCTCTTTACATTTGTTAATGACATTCGTACAGATGATAGCTTACCGCCCCAAAGCCACCAATGGCCGAAGGAACTCCAGTTCTCTAGCAAACATGTACTCTCTTGGAGCACATGCTGCAGGTCCACTCCTACATTCCCTGGTCAGGCGTACATGTCGTGTGTAGGCATCCCGTAAGCTTTTCCACTTCAGTTTTAGCATTTTAACTGTCAAAACACAAATTAAAATATATATATTTATTTCTTTGTAGGTACCTAGCAACTGGACAATCTATATCAAGTCTGCACTATAGCTTTCGGATAGGGAAATCAACAGCTAGTTATATAGTCCGTGACACCTGCTCTGCAATTTGGGAGATTTTGAAGGATATCGTGTTGAAAAAACCGACATCAGAAGAGTGGTCACAGATATCAGAGGTTTCCCTGCAACGCTGCAATTTCCCTAATTGTGTCGGAGCAATCGATGGGAAACATATCAGGATCATTAAGCCCATGGGAAGCGGAAGCCAATACTTCAACTATAAAAAATATTTTTCTTTTGTTTTGATGGCGGTTGCGGATGCCAATTATTGCTTCCGGTACATTGACATTGGTTCGTATGGCAGCAGCGCTGACTCGGCTATTTTTAACAATTCCTCATTTGGACACCTCCTACGTACCGATTGTCTGGACCTTCCGGCAAGCAGGCCACTCCCGGGCACAAATGGCCCTCCCCTACCCAGTGTGTTTGTTGGAGATGAGGCCTTTGCTCTGAGTGAGCATCTACTACGGCCTTACTCAGGGCACAATCTAAATGAACAGAGGAGTGTGTTCAATTACCGTCTAACACGAGCACGTCGTGTGGTAGAATGTGCATTTGGCATATTGTCAAATAAATGGCGGGTACTGCACACTCCGATTGTTCTGAATATGCAAAATGCAGTCTCTGCTGTAAAGGCTTCATGTGCATTGCATAATTTTGTAAGGCAGCGGGATGGATATGATTTTGAGGAGCCAGTACTTGAGAGTATGGAAAGAGCGCATTGGACCGGTGTGCGTGGAAACAGACAAGGGACACATGTCAGGGATCAATTTGCATCCTACTTCATGTCTCCAGCAGGACAGGTCCAATGGCAGCTTGAGGCAATTCAATAAATTATTTCTTTGTCATAATAATAAAACCGTATACTATGCTAGGTGAATAATTAATAAAATTGCTTGATTTATTGTGAAGAAGTTCCGTGTTTTTTTTTTAAATATATATTTATCTTTGTGTGCAGTATCCATACAATATACACTAGGGGTCAGAGTGTGCCATCATGTATTTGTGACATGCTGACTATACTATAGTCCTATGCATAGGCCCCTTTCACACTGAGGCGTTTTTCAGTCGCCTGTATAGCGCCTGACAAAAGCGACTCCTTTGCGCTAGCAGGACGGTAAGAAAAAGTCCTGCTAGCAGCATCTTTTGGAGCGGTGAAGGAGCGGTTTATTCACTGCTCCTACCAATTAAAATCAATGGGGCAGCTTGTTTTAACCCTTTTTCGGCCGCGAGCGGGGGTTAAAAATGCCCCGCTAGCGGCCGAAAAAGGGTTAGAAAGGCACGCAAATCGCCGCTGCAGAGGCTCTTTGCAGGCGGGTTTGGAGCGCTGCCACATTTTTTTTAATGGGAAGGGGCGCTTAGCGCTCCAAAGATGCGGCTTGCATGACTTTTTCATATGTTGGGTATCTATTTACTCGCCGTATCTTCATCTTTGACATTATGCAACAAAATTGTGATAACTTTACTTTTTTTTTTTTTTTAAGCATGAAAAAAAACGTATTTGAATAATTGCTGCGAAAATACCGTGCAATATAAAAAGTTGCAACGACCGACATTGTATTCTCTAGGGTCTTTTCTAAAAAATCATATATAATATTTGGGGGTTCTATGTCATTTTCTAGCCAAGAAATTATGGATTTTACATGTAGGAGAGAAATGTCATAATTGGCCCCAGGTGTGAAGTGGTACTGTTTTTCTATAATGTACTAATGTTTGCAGGGGTTTGTCTTACCTTTTACATCCTTAACATGGCCAGTTAGGTCTGCCCAGTTTGAGAAAACTTTCATGGCAATCTGGGTCCATGCCCTCCTCTTGCTCGCTCTGAGCTTATACGTGGGATCTCTGGTATCATAGAGACAGGGGTGCTCCTTGACCATTCCAATAAATCTCTCTTGATCCAGCAGGCATACAGTATCTTCATCCTCCATATTGCTGGTCTGTATGTCTGCTAAAATGGTTATCTGTGCACTTCCTGTTATGTTATGTCATTTCCTTCATGTAAAAATTTACTTCACTCGAGCAGATGCAGCGACAAAACGCCCGTAGAAACGCTCGTTGTCGCGCTATTCGCTTGAATCGAGCGTTTCCATTAGTTTCTATGGGGGCACGAACGCCCAAATCTGCCCGATTCGCGCGACAAAAAAGGGTCCGGAACTTGTTTGAGCTTCAGGCGTTCGGCTTCAGGCGTTTTGGAGTGGAGATGTGAACGATCTCCATAGAGAATAATGTATTTTTTTTCCCCTCGAGCGTTTTGTAGCTTCAGGCTTACGGCGGATTAGGGCGACAAAACGCTCAGGTGTGAATGCAGCCTAAGAGTTAATATTGAATGATGGAAAAATGTGGCGCTTGCAAATGATCAAGGACGCCACTCCAAGGGATTGACAGCGTCTAAGGGTTAATGAACAAATAATAAACGTATAGCAGCAGGTAATGAGCAGTGCTATACAAATGACATAAAACCAATGTATCCAAATCTAAAAGTGTAAATTCATTCCAAAAAACGTGCAATGCGTGCGACAAATATCAATGTATAAATAATAATCAGTGCAGCACAGAAAAAGATAAATAAGTAGCAATACATAAATAAATGAATGAATGAATAAATGATAGTCCGTGAAATAATAATCCGTACAATAATAAATGTTGATCCGTGCAAACAATAAATAAGCAACAAATGTGTGCGAATAAGCCAACCAGTGCACAAAATTATTGCGACTGAGCCTGTGCAAAATAAGCAAAAAATTGTGCAAAATAGCAAAAACAATGAACAATATAAAAATACTATAAGTAAGAAAGTGAAAAACAAGCTTGCTATTTAATAAACGCTTTAAATATTACACTATGGAGCGCTTCCTGTCTCTTGCACCATAGTGTAATATTTAAAGCGTTTATTAAATAGCAAGCTTGTTTTTCACTTTCTTACTTATAGTATTTTTATATTGTTCATTGTTTTTGCTATTTTGCACAATTTTTTGCTTATTTTGCACAGGCTCAGTCGCAATCATTTTGTGCACTGGTTGGCTTATTCGCACACATTTGTTGCTTATTTATCGTTTGCACGGATCAACATTTATTATTGCACGGATTATTATTGCATGGACTATCATTTATTCATTCATTTATTTATTTATTTATTGCTACTTATTTATCTTATTCTGTGCTGCACTGATTATTATTTATATATTGATATTTGTCGCACGCATTGCACGTTTTTTGGAATGAATTTACACTTTTTGATTTGGATACATTGGTTTTATGTCATTTGTATAGCACTGCTCATTACCTGCTGCTATACGTTTATTATTTGTTCATTAACCCTTAGACGCTGTGTTTGGAGCCATCCTTGTTGGACCAATCCCTTGGAGTGGCGTCCTTGATCATTTGCAAGCGCCACATTTTTCTATCATTCAATATTAACTTTGAGTACTTTATTACATTTTTTACTCTTATTCTATTTTTATTTACAATCCTTTTACTAATTTTTAATGCTAGCGCCCCATTTTTATATATTTTTATATAAGTTATTTATACTGATTATTGGTGTGTGAACACCTTGATGGTGGCTGTGGCAGTCGTTGTTTTAGTTTTGCATATTGATTTTTGAATCTTATCCCCTATTGGTTCGCGCAGTTGGTCACCCCCTCTTTTACATAACTGGTAGAATAATCATCGAGGCTGGGAGCAGTGGGACATTCTAAGGGCTTAATAACTCTGAGGATTTTTTCCTCTGTACAAGGGGTGTTAAGGGTATTTTGTTGTGATGCCGAAAGGGAGGAAAGAGGAATATTTGCAAACTTTCTAATGGTGGGGAAGAGGGAGGTGGCAATAAAGAAGAAAACATTCTTCAAAAATCTGCAAAACTTCCTTGGGTAAGAAGATCTGACTTTGCTTCTGCCTGCTGTGCTGACCTGGATCTTGTTTGTCTGTCCAGTTCTGATCTTGACCTTTATTCTGCATGTGTTGATGCCTTCTGCAGAATCAGCTCCACCTAGTGACATCAGTGCATGTGTCACTGTCCTGCACTCACCTTCACCAGAGATGCAAAGGAGGCTACCCTCGCGACTTCAGCCGTCGATCAGGTATTTGGCACAAATGTGTATAGAACACTCCTAGTTAAAGAAGGAGCTCCAGTCTCCTGTGTAAAAATTAAAAGTCAACAGCTACAAAAACTGTAGCTGCAGACTTTTAATAAACAGCCACTCATTTGCCCCAATATCGAGAGATGGGCTCACCCCAGCCGGTCTACCCTCCTGCCATCTATCCCCGGTGGCGGCATGCTAACTGTTGGCACCTGGGTTACCATTGTGCATGCGTGAATGGTTCTGTAGTCTTTTGGGACCTGTCAGGTGTCCCAGAAGACTGCAAGGAGGGAGGGAGGTGGAGAACTGCTTCCGATCGTGGTAGTCAAAATCAGGGGGAAGAGACCTTATGCTGTTGGGTGTGAGGAATGGACGGAGACGATTAATCTTGCGTAAATGGAAATATGCTAACTGAGTAAAATTACTTATGTGGGCATGGAAAGATAGTGCATTGTCAAGGATCACACTCATGCCCCGCACACACGCTCGGACTTAGTCCAGCAAGCAAACAACTGGACTTTCCAGTGGAGCTCCGCCGGACTTTCCGAGCATGTGGACTTGCCCACACACGCCCGGACTTTCCGGCGGACAATCCGCGGGAAAAAGTCTGCGGGACTTTTGGAAATGAACGGACTTGCCCCACACACAGAGAAAAGTCAGTTCATTTAGAACGTAACTGCGGGTAGACGGGACTAGCGAAGGCAGTAAATGCCACCGCGCTAGCCCCGTCACCTGGCATGGATTTAAAGGGAATCCCCACGCCCAAAAAGCGGCGTGGGGGTCCCCCCCAAATCCATCTCAGACCCTTATCCGAGCACGCAGCCCGGCAGGCCAGGAAAGGGGTGGGGACGAGCGAGCGCCCCCCCCCCTCCTGAGCCGTACCAGGCTGCGTGCCCTCAACATGGGGGGTGCCCTGGGGAAAGGGGGGCCGTGCGGCCCCCCCCACCCCAAAGCACCTTGTCCCCATGTTGATGAGGACAAGGGCCTCTTCCCGACAACCCTGACCATTGGTTGTCGGGGTCTGCGGGCGGGGGGCTTATCGGAATACGGGAGCCCCCTTTAATAAGGGGGCCCCTAGATCCCGGCCCCCACCCTATGTGAATGAGTATGGGGTACCATACTACCCATTCACCTAAGGTGTAAAAGTGTAAATAAAAAAACACACAATTTTTTTAAAATATTGTATTGCACTGCTCCAGGGGTCTTCTTCTGTCTTGGGGGGTCTTCTCGCCGGACTCCTCCGCTCTCTTCTGCTCTTTTGCCTAGCTCTTTTACCGAGCGGAGGAGCCCGGCTTTCTTCTTCGTCGTCGCCGGCATCGTCTGGGGGTATCAATCCGCCTTCGGGGGTCTTCCGGGGTCTCTTCTGTTCTTGCCGCTGTCGCCGCTTTCTGCGCCGTCTTCTTCTTCCTCTTCTTCTTCTTCTCCTTCCGATGTTGACTCGTCGCTCTCTCTGGCCGGAATGGCAGAGACGCGCTGTGTTGTGACTTATATAGGGACAAGGAGGCGGGGTCACATGATCATGTCACATGGTGACCCCGCCCCCCTATGATGTCACAGTCACAGGTAACCACGTGACATGAGCATGTGACCCCGCCTCCTTGTCCCTATATAAGTCACAACACAGCGTGTCTCTGCCATTCCGGCCAGAGAGAGCGACGAGTCAACATCGGAAGAAGAAGAAGAAGAGGACGAAGAAGATAAAGAAGACGGCGCAGAAAGCGGCGACAGCGGCAAGAACAGAAGAGACCCCGGAAGACCCCCGAAGGCGGATCGAGACCCCCAGACGACGGCGGCAACGACAAAGAAGAAAGCCGGGCTCCTCCGCTCGGTAAAAGAGCTAGGTAAAAGAGCAGAAGGGAGTGGAGGAGTTCGGCGAGAAGGCCCCCCCAAGACGGAAGAAGACCCCCGGAGCAGTGCAATAAAATATTTTGAAAAAATTGTGTTTTTTTTTATTTACACTTTTACACCTTAGGTGAATGGGTAGGAGTACATCGTACCCCATACTCATTCACATAGGGTGGGGGCCGGGATCTGGGGCCCCCTTATTAAAGGGGGCTCCTGGATTCCGATAAGCCCCCCGCCCGCAGACCCCGACAACCAACGGCCAGGGTTGTCGGGAAGGGGCCCTTGTCCTCATCAACATGGGGACAAGGTGCTTTGGGGTGGGGGGGCCGTTTTTTCGGCGAAGGGATTCCCTTTAAATCCATGCCAGGTGATGGGGCTAGCGCGGTGGCATTCACTGCCTTCGCTAGTCCCGTCTACCTGAAGTCAGGTTCTAAATGAACTGACTTTCCGATGATCGGCAAGTCCGTTCATTTCCAGTGCTTCTAATTAGTGCCCACCAGTGCCACCTATCAGTGCCCATCAGTACTGCTAATTAGGAGAAAAGTTATCTGTTTGTAAAATTATGAAAACTATGAAATTATTATTTATTTATTTTTTTTTTCAAAATATTTAGTCTTTTTCTGTTTCTTTAGCAAAAGATAAAAAAAAAACCTAGTGGTGATTAAATACGAACAAAAAAAGCTCTATTTGTGTAAAAAAAAAATATAGATTGTTTGGGTACAGTGTTGCATGACTGTGCAATTGTCATTGTGTGACAGCTCTGAAAGCTGAAAATTGGCCTTGGCAGAGAAAGGGGGGGGGGTGCCCAGTAAGCAAGTGATTAACTGAAAAACTGTTAAGCTTTGTCAGGGTAGATTACATGACAATAAGGAGAACCTCGGTTTTATCACTATTTAACTTGAGAAAGTCATCTGCATAGCAATGGAAGTGGATGTTAAATGTACGAAATACGAGACCAAGAGGAAGAAGATAGATTATGAACAGAAGGGGCCCATGGACAGAGCCCTGGGGCACACCAGTTAAGAGTAGAGATGGTTGAGATTTGAAAGATTTGAGTTGGATGAATTGAGCACGGCCAGAAAGATGAGATTTAAAACAGTTCAGAGTTGTTTCAGTGAATCCAATGGAGCCTAATCTGTCAATGGGGATATTCTGAGAAACAGTATCAAAGGCCGCACACAGAGGAGAATGAGGGTAGTTATAAGACCAGAGTCAGCTGCCATGAGGAGATCATTTGGGATTTTTACCAAGGCAGTTTCAGTGCTGTAGGGGATGGAAACCAGACATAAATTGATCAAATAGGTCATAGAGGTAAGTATAGACCTGAGAAGAAACTGTTTTTTCAAGGAGTTTGGATAAAAAGGGAAAGGATTGGAAATGGGCTGAAGGTTACTGGAGTCACTGGGGTCTGCACTAGGTTTCTTTAGTATGGGGGTGGTTATAGTTTTGAAGATGAGGGAACAGTACCAAAAGTGAGAGAAAAATGTATGATATCAGTTATTAAAGAGGATAGCTGAGCATCACGAAGTGGAACATTTTGTTCACTACATTATTGTGTCTCTTTAGAGCATTCTATAAACATGCAGGTTCACACATCTGAGACAGCAGTCATGAATAAGGTTGCCATTTACACTTACACTTACACTGTCAAAATAGATTGTATTCTTTTTTATTAGTATTTTATCAGAAAATGGATTAAAAAAAAATAATAGATTGTATACATCATCCATTTATATTCATCTTATTCTTTTTAAAATTGGACATTTTGAGTAGCATACTTATAAAAAGTAAATGTAATCTTAAATAATTATTTAAATTAAATAATGTGTGACTCATTTAAAATTTGGATCATGTTTATATTGTGGAAGAACCTCAAGACTTTGCATTTAAAAATGTTATTGTTTTGCTGTAGAAATATTGTAAATGCTACGCATAAACTATACAACACCCAGTTATGTTGTAAATAGTATTGATATTATTGGCTGTTTAAAAAGTACACGTGTTGATTCGTGCAAAAATGTTCTTCTCAGTAAGGTTGTGAGAAGTTGGGGGAGCTGCCAACACTGGAAAATACAGAAACTTTTTTTTATCCTAATTTTAGACACAAATACAGTACGCCCCTACCTTTTATATACTATATATACTATATTTTCTATTTCTATTTAGTATATTATAAGTGAAATCAGTTAAAGCTGAACTCAAAAGAAAATTAGAAAAAATAAATACATTGCAATGGGGCTCCCCTGTACTGCAAGGGTTAATTGTGCATTCATGCCTAGGGCCTCTCAGCACTATAAGACCATCACCTCAAATGTCATAATATAGAGAATAAGATTTCCTTTCATTTGAGCCCAGTCTTGCCACACAGATTTACTTCAGCCCTGAGAAATCCTCTTTTATTGTTCAGTTAGAAAGATCTTGACAAAGTGCTGAAAAAGTTGTCAAAAACGCCCCCTTGCTGTGAGTGACAGGTGCTTTACATATCTCATGCACTAGCCTGAGACAGGCACAGACCACAGATCCACAGACCAGAGTGAAAATACATTTATTCTCGAGTGAACAGCAAGAAGAATATAGGGGAGATGTATGTAGTCAGAGCTGGGCAGAGTAGAACATGCAGTGATCTGATGATTGTTATAGCGCAGTGTGTGTGTGTCTGAGGATACATTGATCACAGGATTTGTTATGTGGGGGAGGGGTGGATTTCTCACTTTTTATAATTACACAGGATGTGCCTCTTTTAGGCTAGTGCATGAGATATGTAAATCACCTGTCACTCACAGCAAGGGGGCATTTTTGACAAAGTTTTCAGCACTTTGTCAAGATCTTTCTAACTGAACAATAAAAGAGGATTTATCAGGGCTGGAGTAAATCTGTGTGGCAAGACTGGGCTTTAAATGAAAGGAAATCGTATTCTCTACGTTATGACATAATGTAAAAAAAAAAAAATGGGGTTTACATCCACTTTAAGCCTCTTCTCTAAGGCAGTCCAGTGGTTGCAGGCACATTGACATTGTCAAATAAAATGCAGGGAAATAGTCCTGCTATGTATGTGAGGATGCTCAGAGACCACCCACAACCCACAGCATCAGAGAGAGAAGAGTTCAGCACCAACTGCTGAGGGAGCAAGGAATAAGTCCTTTTCCTGGCACCTTAAGTAGAGGGGGTTTCAGGATGCTCAAAAAGATTTGTCAGGTGTACTCACTAGTTTAACACCATTTCAAGGGCAATTGATATTGATCAAATGCAGCCATGTCATATTGTCATCTATTTAACACACCAGGACAGAGAGACCTGGAAAATGATACGACTCTGGATCATGGTTTAGGTCATAATGGCATTGATAATGAAATATATAAGACATAGGAAATGCCTTGGGTTGAGGAGGAATGGATAATACTGGAGGAGGGTGGAGGGAAAAAGATGGGCCATAGAATTTTGTCCAAAAACAAGTAGTGTACGGTTTGCTCCTTTCAACAACTTCTCCATTGCCTCCTCCAACAAAACCCATTGAGTGAGTTTTGCCCAGGGGCAATACCCAGCCACCACTATTTCAGAAAAGATGCCCTTGTATTTAATGACCATGGTGCCTCAAAGTATCAGCATTCCTGGGCTTCTCACTTTTCCAAGGTTACTGCCAACATATGCTGCAGCAACCAAAGCAAAAGAACAGTACACATTTTCATGGGGATTTTGAACCATTTATTTAGAAATTTTCTAAAAGGGCAGACACTGAGAGTTAATATATCTTCATGATGGACCAGGGGAAGTATAGTAGGCAGATTTGTGTCATTCTCCTCCACTTCCTCCTGATGGTCCCTGGATAGTGACAATAGCCTCAACTTTGTTGCTTACTGTGAAAATGAATAAAACAATATCCTAATGTCACATAACAGCACTCCATAACTACCATTATGGTCATTGTCAGTTTCCGCTAATACACACGATCGGATTGTTGGCAAACAAAACCATTAAATTTTCTCTGGAAAGGCGTTGGCCCAAATTTGTCTTGCATACACACGGCCAAACAAATGTTGGCCAACAATTACGAACGTAGTGACGTACTAGACCTACTATGAGCCGATAAAAAGGAAGTTAAGTAGTCATGCTCCACCCTTTGGGCTCCTTCTGCTAATCTCGTGTTAGTAGAAGTTTGGTGAGTGTCGATTCGTGCTTTTCAGCCTCATGCTTGTCAGTTCATTTCTGTTTTTCAGGTTGTGCTTGTCGGTTCATTTCTGTTTTTCAGTGCATTCTTCTCAGTTCGTTTCTATTTTTCAGTGCGTTCTTTTTGGTTCACTTCTGATTTACAGGTCATGCTTGTCAGGTCCTTTCTGATTTTCAGTGTGTTCTGTCAGTACTTTCTGAACGGCCGTTGGTTTACTAGCCATGTGGCGTTCTCGTCGGAGAGATCGTGCTATTGTTGGGCTAGGAGTTCTTGCTTTGACCCAAGTCCAGTCCAGGAACAGGAGGAGGAGGAGTTCTTGGACCAAGAATTGGTTGCTTAATCGTGAACAATTCTGTCATATGCCTTTGTTGCGGGAGCTCCAGGAGAATAATCCTGATGATTTCAGGAATTATCTCCAGATGACGGACCCGTGCTTTCACCATCTATTGGCTTTGCTGTCTCCCTAAATTAATAAACAGGACACATGCATGCAGCAAGCCATCACTCCTGAACAATGGCTCATTGCCACCTTGTGGTACTTGCAACCGGGAGAAGTCTCCAGGATCTGAAGTTCACAACTGGGATCTCCCCCCAGGCTCTGGGAATCATTATTCCAGAGACCTGTTCTGCCATCATCAAGTCCTGCAGAAGGACTATATTCGGGTAAGTTTTAGCCTTTAACATCACATTCTATGTATTTAATGTTTTGCTAATGTATTGTATTAATTTCTTCATTCCATAATTACCATTATTGTAATATGCTGTGAATGTCCTCTTTGTCCTCATGCATGCTGTAAGCTTTTAATGCTCCTTTTTTGTCCTTCATGCATATTTGCCTTCACTAACCTCCCCAGCATGCTATCCTGGGCCCATACACACCTAGCCTAGTAACTTAACAATGTATTTTGTCAGCTACATTTTTGTGCTTACCCTAAACACCCCCTAAAATGTGTACAAATGTTATTGTTGTCCTCAAATTCAGGCAGAGTGCAAGAGGCTATTTTTTGGGGGCCCAAACTCATTTTGAACTCTCCCTCCCCCTCAACCGCTAAGTCAACCAATACCAATACTCTATCTGCTGACTTTGCCAAACCCATACACACTATACCTCTTTTGTGGTCATATTTATAGATGAATTCACCAAAGCATGTAGTGCAAGGGCCTGCCTGAATACTTTCAAATGGTACTGTTGAAAGTTTTGTTCTCCTATTATCTTGATAGGTAATTTCAGAATGTAAAAATGTGCTTCAATTTGGACAGTGTGTATCCATATTTTTGGATTATGACACTTCTTACCTGTCCAGTGGGCTGCCAATAGTGTAAGTAAGGAGGGGCTGGCCAAAGTAACACACATTATTTATGCATTCAGCTCTCATGAAGTGGAGAGGGTTACCTGGCCAAAAAATCTACCCATCCCCCCACCATAAAATGTTTTCAATGGGCCACCAGAGGGGGTGAGGAATCTGATAAGTTGACCTTATACTTTTGTCTTTAAATACTCATTTCAATAAATGTTATACTTATGTTGGCCAATAATGTTTGTGTCTAATCTGCTTGCAATGTTATGTGCAAAAGTACTTTTTTTTTTCTTGTTTGACTCCACAGTTTCCTACAAACTCACAGGAATGGCAGACTGTGGCTTCCCAATTTCACCACCAGTGGGATTTTCCCAATTGTGGTGGTGCTATTGATGGGAAGCATGTGAGGATTGTCCCGCCACTCAACTATGGCTCTTATTACTATAACTACAGGGGCTTTTGTAGTATTGACGTGTTAGCGGTGGTGTCGGACAATTCAATTTTTCTTTACCTGGACGTTGGCAAGAATGGCCGAAACTCTGACAGAGGAGTGATAGCTCAGACAGTTTTACTGGCGGCTACAAAATAGCACCTTGCAGTTGCCACCTCCTGAGGAGAATGTGGAGGGCCTCAACTTTGTTTTTGTAGCCAATGAGGCCTTTGCTTTGGTGGAACATCTCATGAGGCCATTCCCCATGAGGAACCTGACCCCAGAGCAGAGAATTTTCAATCACCGGCTGTCTTGTGCCAGAGGAGTGGTGGAGAATGCCTTTGGCATCATGGCAAGTAGTTTCCAAATTGTCATGACAGCAATGAACCTTGCAGAATGTAAACTCAACCATGTGGTGTTGTGCTGCTGCATTCTACACAACTATTTAAGGAAGAATGCAGCCAGCTATCTGGCCTCAGTTTTGACTGAGGCCGACTTTGCAGCAGAAACAGCATTGATGATGGCTCTAGAAAGTGGCCGTGCTGGCTTGCCCCCCCAAAGTGTCTAATAAAACTTTTTTTGAAAACTAAACTCAGATTTCATTTGAATTACTGTTTGTGTTTCTTATCTGTCTCCTAGGTTCTCAAATGGCCTTTAAATTTTGGCCATTTTCTTGAATAGTGCAAACGTAACTTATTTGATACATGAGGTGACAATCTTTTCTTCATCTAACTATTATGTTGTGCTGTGTTCTGCTACACACACACAATGTTATTGTTGTTAATGTATGTAATGTGTTAATGATAAAAATATTCATCCTTTTCAACTCCTTGAATTAATTGCTTGGAGTCCCTAAAATGGCCTGATTTTGGCACATTTGAACGCACATTGTGACTGTAACTACACTAACTTAACAAACACACTGGTATTGAGCATTGAAATAAGAAGCCACACATTGTTGAGTATAAAACATTTTACTCCAAGCCCATTCACTTGTGCGTTATAAACGTTTTTTGAACAAACCAACATCTTGGTGTATAACATGTATGTTTGACATTAATTTGCCTTTTTTAGGGGTAAACAGGCAGGTTTAAAAACATAACATACACATCCCCAACTCAGGAACTTACAAAGTCTGACTGAAGTGAAGGCCATATGAGACATTAGTATGTCAAAACTGTGTTGATCTTGCCTTCATCAGATGGGGTGATCTCACCCCTCTAAAAGCCAAATTTTTAAGATGCACACAAATTGGGACTAAAAATTTGGATTTCCCTCATGATCCCATGCCTTAAATGTGTGTCTTTTCCCTACTATTTTTCTAAAGCCCCAAAACACACAGTGTGTCAACATGTGCTATCTCCCATCATGGGATATCAATGTACACGTTCTGTGGGTGCAACCCCTTCCTCCAAACTAAAGTAGGTGAGAGGAAGGGGTTGCACCCCCGAAACACATCCATTGATCCCCCATGATGGGAGCTAGCACATGTTGACACACTGGGGCTTATTTCAGAAAGGCCAATCCACTTTGCCCTACAAGTGCACTTTCAAGTGCACTTGCATTGCACTTGTAGTAAAAAGGCGTTTTGCTTTTTTTAAATAAGCCCCAGTGTGTCAACATGTGCTAGCTTCCATCAGGGGGGATCAATGGACATGTTTTGGGGGTGCAACCCCTTCCTCTCACCTACTTTATTTTGGAGGAAGGGGTTGCACCCACAAAAGGCGTACATTGATATCCCATGTTGACACACTGTGTGCATCTTCAAAATTTGGCTTTGCGATTCATTTAAAACTGTAAAAACTCGTACAACATGACAACTATAAAATGTTATTTTTGTTTAGATTTTTCCTAAAATATCTATGACGTTGCTCAGTCTTTTTTGAACATCATGGATGTTTTGTTTCATTTGGTCCAAATCACAATTACAAACCATGATTTCACTGATCAGGATTTGGGCACTTGCATTGCTGAAGTGAGTTTTTTCTTCCACAACATCCACATCACCTAAAAATAAAAAAACACACCATGTATTAAAAATATGCAGGCATCCATCTATTACCTGAAGCTGTGGTCTCAGACACTGACCTGTGGTCGACACCATTTATACAACTTCACCCATTACTTACTGCACATCAGCATCAACATCTTCAGGGTGTGTGGTGAGTTGCCTTTTTTCAGCAGGTGTGGGGTTACTGGTGTCCTCAGAAGTCCCTCTTCTTTTCTATCCTATGTGAATCCTAAAAAAGTATACTTAGCAGACAGATATGTTAGGCTAAAAATCAGTGTCTTCCAGTTGTCTGTTTTGGCAGAGTTCCAAGCTGAATACATGATTTTTTCCCTTTCAAAAGCTGGAATACTTACCTGTTTTGTGCAAGTTTCACACATGGAGAAACTCTTAGTATCCACGGGAGCACCTGCATGGGACACCATAACAAGGGTGTTATGGTGTCTCACACTAGTGCTCCTGCATCCAGATGCATAAACAGCTGCTGTGTGTCCTCTTCTGACACTGAATAAAGTTGACATTTCATTATAGTTTCAAACACATCTAGACAACAATCTAATGAACTAATTTTAATCAAAATAGGCCTGAACAAATGTAGTTAACCTGCGTCTCCCAAAAACAACATATATAGTGGTCGAACGTACGATGTACCATAAATTATTCCTGTGTCCACGAACATAAAACTTGTCATTTTAAATCTGTGAGTGGAGGACGTAAGATCATTATCGCACAAAGGGACATTCAAACAAAGGTACAATTGTAAATTGGGGCATCAGTGGTTAGTGACCTATACTGCTTCTAGATTGAGGCCTATATTGGGACCAGATTATGAGAGTTGAGCCTGACATTAGGGTTTGTCTTGTGTTGTGTCTTGCAGATAAAATGGTGGATACATTTACTGTCCCTGAATTCCTCCCTGATTTTATCCAACAATACTGGGAGCTGCCATGTCTTTGGCAAGTGAATAAAATAGTAAATGCAGTCATTATTCCAACAAACTCAAGAGCGCAAGAAGAACTTCCGGTTCCGGCGCCACATGGAACGGCTGTAGTGAGACATTGCTCCCGCCAACCGCCACAGAAATCCAGCCATAGAGCCTGCTAAAAGCACCGGGGAGACCCCCACTCACCCCCGCTACCCTCGCAGACCCCATGGACAGGTTCGTAGAACGATCATACGCCCGGGCAGTCGCTTCGCCGGCACCCCCCGCGGGAGACACAGCTCCGGCCTCAGCCAATATGGCGGCCGCCATCCCCACAACGGCGTCTCCGCCGCCACAGGCCCTAGAAGCCCAGACACACAATCCCGCTGTGCCTGCAGACATAGCACAGGAGGTGGTAGCCCTCCTGGGACCCACTCTGGCGGCCACTGTGGACGCAGCAGTGCATAGAGGGCTGGAGCAGCTTCACATAGAGCTGCAGGCCCAGGCGCAAAGAATATCCCAGACGGAGGAGAGGATATCACTCCTGGAGGATGACGCCACCGCCCAATCTGCACTACTGGCACGCATCACAGCAGAAAATAGGGAGCTGTGGGAAAAATTAGACAGTCTGGAGAATCGCTCCAGGAGAAACAATCTCTGCATAGTAGGCCTCCCAGAGACTGTACCTAACAACAAATTGGCCAATATCTGCGCCAAACTTATCCCAGAACAGCTAGGCCTCCGCATACCATGCATAGTGGAGAGAGCACACCACATTGGCCAACAAGCAGACAACAGATCCAAACCCAGGCAAGTCATTGTTAGATACCTGAACTATGCTGACAAGGAAGCCATCATGCAAACTTTTCGCCGTGCACGCACCCTGACGGTAGATGGGGCTAAATTACTGCTTTTTGCTGATTACTCCATTGAAGTGATGAAACAACGAAAAGCCTTCTCCTCAATATGCTCCACGTTGTATCACAACCAAGTGAGGTTCTCCCTGGCATATCCTGCTGTACTGCGCATTCAAACACGCTCAGGAGAACAACTAACGTTCACCTCACCCGGGGAAGCTGAGAGGTACTTTGACTCAACAAGCACTGAAATGGAACATGCCAGCTCTACCGGAGAGCCTCCATTGCAGCTCAACACCCCTCTCTCCACTCCACGCAAGCAACAACCTAGCCCCAACAAGCCACCATACAAGCGGATTCGCTTCACCCAACACCTGGATCGTTCTGGAAATCGCTGAAGTCAACTGCCACTATCAGGGTGATCCCAGGCACGGATTGGGTAGTATCACTTTATTTGTATGCACCTTCTGACCCCTACATATAGGGGTATACTAAGAGGAAGACATGAGACACTTTATTATATCTTCTGTTCTAACCACTTGGAAGTTCCCTCTAGGTCGAGATGACTTGACCCTCTTAATCTAGGACACGGCAGATGGCCTAGAATCACAGCTTGCCCCCTCGGGGCTCTAGGGCCCTTATACAGGCCTATTAGAGTTAATTACTGCCTCCTTCTATCTACGTTGACGAACATTACAGGGCGTTCTCCTACAGTAGCATTATTGCTCCTATACTCAGTTTTGTTGACAAAGTTGTTTTTATATGGGTACAGAGTACATGTTCCTGCATCCCACCTCTCCCCCCCCCACCCCCCCCCTTCCCTCATCCCCTCCTCCCCTCCCTCCCCCCCCCTCCCCCCCTCGGAGTTTGAATACGCACCTGTAGCAGGTGCTGGCGAATGGCGGGAGGACATTCTGTCTGATTTAGCCGAATGTGGAAAAAAGCGAAGTTTCTGATGGTTTATGTTAGGGTATTACCCCAAATTTATAATATATTTTCTGCTCTCTTGTATTTGGTATTGGTTGCACAATGTTTAACAATATGCTACATGCCTTTAACTGTAGGTAACGTACAATGTTTGGGTGACCCCTTAATTGGCGAGGCGATGCCCGTGAAACTCTTCTGTACCCCATATCTGACACGGATCATCATAGAACGCCGGACATGGCTTCTACAATTGACGGGAATCACCTAAAGATTGTATCCTGGAATGTTAAGGGACTTCGTTCCCCAAGTAAGCGCATGATGATACTTAGACATTTAAAGAGACTGCGGACAGATGTGGCTCTACTACAGGAGACACATCTCTCCGCAGATGACCTGACACGCCTATGTAAAATGTGGGTAGGGACGGTTTATGGTTCACCTGCAGTGGGACGCAAGGCTGGAGTGGCTATCCTACTGCACAGGAACCTAAAGCACACTGTGAAAGACGTTAAAACCGATCAGCTGGGTCGTAAAATTATGATCCATATGACCGTGGCTGGCAGAGACCTAGCTGTCACCAACCTATACGCCCCCAACACACCTGATGCTACCTTCTTTAGAGACGTGACCAACTGGATTCAGGCAGCACCAGAGACTCTACACCTGGTAGGAGGTGACTTTAATGCAGTAATGTCCAATATGCTAGACCGCTCAGGCAACACAACAAGTAGAGACCCAAGTAGAGCTGTACTGAACCCGCCTCGGACAATTCTTGCCCAGACGATGGACTCGCTACAACTAACTGACATATGGCGACTGACACACCCTACTGATCGGGAATACTCCTTTTACTCCCCCCCCCACAACTCGTTTTCACAAATCGATTACCTTTTTGCGACACCCGCTCTCGTGCAACTGCTCCGTGACCCGGCAATCTTAGATGCTAGGATATCCTACCATGGACCCGTTGCAGTGAGCTTGATTGACACACGACCTTCATCCCCTGCCAGAACGTGGCGTTTCCCTTCTTATTTAACAGACAGGGAAGATTTCCGTAACATGCTAAGCACAGCCTGGTCAGACTATGCCTCCACAAATGCAATTCATCTCTCGGACCCGAACCTGTTTTGGGAAGCCGGGAAGGCCTTTCTCAGAGGGAAAATTATCTCCTATACTACACAGTTCAAACGAAATGCTAGGCAGCGCTACTCCAGGGCGAGCGAGACCCTACGTGTAACACATGAACAATTGACACTAAACCGCACGCCTGACAACATCAAGATATGGAGGGAAGCCAAACGAGAGTTTGACTTCTGGTCCGAGCAACAAGAACTAGCCAAGGCATCTTACACTACGCTACACTTCCACAAATTTGGGAACAAAGCGGGCAAACTATTGGCGAGGTTATGCTCAGAGATGAAACGCCCCACGTATATCTCAGCACTTAAAAACAAAGACGGGGTACTACTGACGTCACCCGTGGATATAAGTAAGACGCTGGCAGAATACTATACTAACCTATACTCGGCAGACCCTGACCATCCAGTAGAAACAGAAGCCCTTCTAGCTAAGATCAAACTCCCCAGAATCCAAGGGGATCTCTTGGACTCCCTAAATGCACCTATCACCTTGGAGGATGTTCAAGAGACAATTAAGTCCTTGGCCTCCTCAAAGGCGCCAGGTCCAGACGGCTACACTGCCGAATTTTACAAGGCCACTAAAGATTTCATTCCAGAAACCCTTAAACAGGTCTTTTCAACCATGTGGAAAGGGGGTCCTTATTTACCCACGGGAACTCAGGCACATATCAGGCTGATAGGCAAAAAAGACAAAGACCCCACACTCCCAGGTTCCTATCGACCGATCTCGTTAATAAATGTCGACGCTAAAATCCTGTCGAAAATTATTGCATCACGTTTAGCCCGAATACTCCCGTCTCTACTGCACACGGCCCAATCAGGGTTTGTTCAGGGCCGCTCTGCCACCCTGAACATCCGCAAAGTTCTCATGGCACTAGAATATGCTAAATCAAACCCAAAGCAGGAAGTGGCCATACAGGCCATACAGCGCGACCCACAGGCAGGCAAATGCACGATCACGTACAGGTACGTGCTTTTGCCTGCCCGTGCCATTCTGCTGACGTATATATGCAGTGGGCGGTCGGGAAGCGGTTAAGCGATCTGCGCTTTCAATGACAATTGTGCGGTCATGCTACACTGTACACAAATGACATTTTTATAATTTTGTTTGCACAAATAGAGCTTTCTTTTGGTGGTATTTATTCACGACTTTTTTTGTGATATAAGCAAAAAAAGAGAGGAAATTTGGAAAAAAAAACAATATTTGTTTTTTTCTATTTTAAAAGAAATCCAATAAAATTGAATTTTGTTGTAAATTTAACCCAAAATTTATTCTGCTACATGTCTTTGGTAAAAAAAAAATCCCGTTAAGTGTATAATAAATGGTTGGTGTGATCACGGACATATGTGTGCAGATAATCATTCAGACATGTGATTTTACTGTTAAATCTGTGGCGGACAGGTGTTTTTACTATGTGGGAACATGTGCGTGGGGACATGTGTTTTGGGGACGTGTGTTTTACATGTGTGTTTTACACTGGTGATCAGTGTGTAAAAAGCTGTAAAAAAACAGCTCATACTCACTGATCAACAGCCGTCTGCAGCGATCCGCTCTCCTCACCGACAACTTCTGCATGAGGAGAGGCGAGCCGATCGCCTAGCAACCAGCTCTCTGTTTACATCACATGATGGCTATGATTGGACACGGTCATCATGTGATCAGGAGGGCCAATCACAGAGCCCTCCTGCCGTTCAGAGATGCGATGTGTCCGGGTGAATTGAGCACATTGGGATTGCGCTGCTGCACGGGCACGCGCGCGCGATCCACCTCCTTCTGAGGGACGTTCCTGAACGTCCACTCAGAAGGAGAGAGCGCCCACCCGGTCGTACATATGCAGTGGCCGGGTGGGAAGTGGTTAACAAAGTGGTTTACATATCAATAGACAGTAGTGGCCAAAAATGATTGGGACAAGAATGAAAAATGCTGGGGTCAGAATGATAGTCTATTCTATAAGTTAAAATTCAATTTGCAACAGTCATGAGCTAAAAATTGTGTGTGATTGATGAGAAAAAAACTAAAACTATGTACCATTTTCATACACAGGAAAGTTTCAGCCAGGAGGAGGCTGTGCATAGCAGCCAGACTGAGTCACAGGTTCTTCCCCTCCGCCCTCCAACAAAAAGGGCCAGGAAGTCCAGAAACCTGGATGAGGCCACAGCTGCATTTCTCCGGCATGCCAATAATACTTAAGGTCCTGAACAAGGGTAAGAAGGGCCAAATCACCCCTAAAATGCACCTCTGCGAATTTGAACATCCTCCTCCACCACCTCCACCAACACAACAGCCACCCCACCCAGCACAGCAGCATGGCGGACCATGGCCAATGCAGCAACAACACCCCCAACAAGGCCACTGGGCTGGGGATTATCATCACTATAATTTATAATTTTATTTTGGTTTAATTTGAGTTTTTATTTTTTTGGTGCAGAGGATGCATTGTTTGATTTAATTTCTTTAATTTGTGTTGAAGAAAGTGTTGAGAGCGATGGCCTGGGTTCAGTCTGGTCTGGCAAAAAACGCAGGCTGTTGTAAGACCACAGCCTGGGGACATATATGTCACCTGCTGCTGCTCCCAATCTCTTGGAGTCCAGCACCATATTGTGCTCTCTATTAAATGGACTCCTCAGGTTTAGGGATGGGCCCGGTGCTCGATGCGAACCCACGTTCGCATCGAGCACCGGGCGTTCGCTCGCTCGGCGAGCCCAGAACTATTTTGGCCGCTCGCATCACGTTCGTGTGATGCGCGCGGCCCCGCAATGCATTGCGGCCGGCGCGGCCGGCGCAGTGCATTGCTGGCTGATGATTGGCCAAGCATGCACTGTGACCCCGCATGCTTGGCCAATCACAGCCCCGGAAACTCGAAGAGCCATAATTGGCTACAGGCAGGACGCCTGTAGCCAATTACAGCTCAGGGGCTGTAGTACACGCCCCCCCTATAAAAGGCCGCCACGCCGTCTGCGCCGGTCACATGCTGTTCCGGCGCAGATAGAGCAGGCTAGATCTGTGACACTCTGCTGGATTTAGTTAGTTAGAGAGATTTACTTAGAGAGATCGAGTTAGATAGATTCATTCATTTAGATTGATTTAGAAAGAGGGGCTTGTAGTGTGCTTGTGGCAGGCAGGCAGAGCTCCTATATTTTGTTCCCAGAAGCACCTATAGGACTTGTAGTGTGTTCGTGGCAGGCAGGCAGAGCTCCTATATTTTGTTCCCAGAAGCACCTATAGGACTTGTAGTGTGTTCGTGGCAGGCAGGCAGAGCTCCTATATTTTGTTCCCAGAAGCATCTATAGGACTTGTAGTGTGTTCGTGGCAGGCAGGCAGAGCTCCTATATTTTGTTCCCAGAAGCACCTATAGGACTTGTAGTGTGTTCGTGGCAGGCAGGCAGAGCTCCTATATTTTGTTCCCAGAAGCACCTATAGGACTTGTAGTGTGTTCGTGGCAGGCAGGCAGAGCTCCTATATTTTGTTCCCAGAAGCACCTATAGGACTTGTAGTGTGTTCGTGGCAGGCAGGCAGAGCTCCTATATTTTGTTCCCAGAAGCACCTATAGGACTTGAAGTGTGTTAGTCCCATCACACAGACCTACATTTTCTTCCCAGAAGCACCTATAGGACTTGAAGTGTGTTAGTCCCATCACACAGAGATCATATATTTTGTTCCCAGAAGCACCTATAGGACTTGAAGTGTGTTAGTCCCATCACACAGACCTATATTTCCTTCCCAGAAGCACCTATAGGACTTGAAGTGTGTTAGTCCCATCACACAGAGATCATATATTTTGTTCCCAGAAGCACCTATAGGACTTGAAGTGTGTTAGTCCCATCACACAGACCTACATTTTCTTCCCAGAAGCACCTATAGGACTTGAAGTGTGTTAGTCCCATCACACAGAGATCATATATTTTGTTCCCAGAAGCACCTATAGGACTTGAAGTGTGTTAGTCCCATCACACAGAGATCATATATTTTGTTCCCAGAAGCACCTATAGGACTTGAAGTGTGTTAGTCCCATCACACAGACCTATATTTCCTTCCCAGAAGCACCTATAGGACTTGAAGTGTGTTAGTCCCATCACACAGAGATCATATATTTTGTTCCCAGAAGCACCTATAGGACTTGAAGTGTGTTAGTCCCATCACACAGACCTACATTTTCTTCCCAGAAGCACCTATAGGACTTGAAGTGTGTTAGTCCCATCACACAGAGATCATATATTTTGTTCCCAGAAGCACCTATAGGACTTGAAGTGTGTTAGTCCCATCACACAGACCTATATTTCCTTCCCAGAAGCACCTATAGGACTTGAAGTGTGTTAGTCCCATCACACAGAGATCATATATTTTGTTCCAAGAAGCACCTATAGGACTTGAAGTGTGTTAGTCCCATCACACAGACCTATATTTCCTTCCCAGAAGCACCTATAGGACTTGAAGTGTGTTAGTCCCATCACACAGAGATCATATATTTTGTTCCCAGAAGCACCTATAGGACTTGAAGTGTGTTAGTCCCATCACACAGACCTACATTTTCTTCCCAGAAGCACCTATAGGACTTGAAGTGTGTTAGTCCCATCACACAGAGATCATATATTTTGTTCCCAGAAGCACCTATAGGACTTGAAGTGTGTTAGTCCCATCACACAGAGATCATATATTTTGTTCCCAGAAGCACCTATAGGACTTGAAGTGTGTTAGTCCCATCACACAGAGATCATATATTTTGTTCCCAGAAGCACCTATAGGACTTGAAGTGTGTTAGTCCCATCACACAGACCTATATTTCCTTCCCAGAAGCACCTATAGGACTTGAAGTGTGTTAGTCCCATCACACAGAGATCATATATTTTGTTCCCAGAAGCACCTATAGGACTTGAAGTGTGTTAGTCCCATCACACAGACCTACATTTTCTTCCCAGAAGCACCTATAGGACTTGAAGTGTGTTAGTCCCATCACACAGAGATCATATATTTTGTTCCCAGAAGCACCTATAGGACTTGAAGTGTGTTTGTCCCATCACACAGAGATCATATATTTTGTTCCCAGAAGCACATATAGGACTTGAAGTGTGTTAGTCCCATCACACAGAGATCATATATTTTGTTCCCAGAAGCACCTATAGGACTTGAAGTGTGTTAGTCCCATCACACAGACCTATATTTTGTTCCCAGAAGCACCTATAGGACTTGAAGTGTGTTAGTCCCATCACACAGAGATCATATATTTTGTTCCCAGAAGCACCTATAGGACTTGAAGTGTGTTAGTCCCATCACACAGACCTACATTTTCTTCCCAGAAGCACCTATAGGACTTGAAGTGTGTTAGTCCCATCACACAGAGATCATATATTTTGTTCCCAGAAGCACCTATAGGACTTGAAGTGTGTTAGTCCCATCACACAGAGATCATATATTTTGTTCCCAGAAGCACCTATAGGACTTGAAGTGTGTTAGTCCCATCACACAGAGATCATATATTTTGTTCCCAGAAGCACCTATAGGACTTGAAGTGTGTTAGTCCCATCACACAGACCTATATTTCCTTCCCAGAAGCACCTATAGGACTTGAAGTGTGTTAGTCCCATCACACAGAGATCATATATTTTGTTCCCAGAAGCACCTATAGGACTTGAAGTGTGTTAGTCCCATCACACAGACCTACATTTTCTTCCCAGAAGCCCCTATAGGACTTGAAGTGTGTTAGTCCCATCACACAGAGATCATATATTTTGTTCCCAGAAGCACCTATAGGACTTGAAGTGTGTTAGTCCCATCACACAGACCTACATTTTCTTCCCAGAAGCACCCATAGGACTTGAAGTGTGTTAGTCCCATCACACAGAGATCCTATATATTTTGTTCCCAGAAGCACCTATAGGACTTGAAGTGTGTTAGTCCCATCACACAGACCTATATTTTTCTTCCCAGAAGCACCCATAGGACTTGAAGTGTGTTAGTCCCATCACACAGATCATATATTTTGTTCCCAGAGCACCTATAGGACTTGAAGTGTGTTAGTCCCATCACACAGACCTACATTTTCTTCTCAGAAGCACCCATAGGACTTGAAGTGTGTTAGTCCCATCACACAGAGATCATATATTTTGTTCCCAGAAGCACCTATAGGACTTGAAGTGTGTTAGTCCCATCACACAGACCTATATTTCCTTCCCAGAAGCACCTATAGGACTTGAAGTGTGTTAGTCCCATCACACAGAGATCATATATTTTGTTCCCAGAAGCACCTATAGGACTTGAAGTGTGTTAGTCCCATCACACAGACCTACATTTTCTTCCCAGAAGCACCTATAGGACTTGAAGTGTGTTAGTCCCATCACACAGAGATCATATATTTTGTTCCCAGAAGCACCTATAGGACTTGAAGTGTGTTAGTCCCATCACACAGACCTATATTTTCCTTCCAGAAGCACCTATAGGACTTGAAGTGTGTTAGTCCCATCACACAGAGATCATATATTTTGTTCCAAGAAGCACCTATAGGACTTGAAGTGTGTTAGTCCCATCACACAGACCTATATTTCCTTCCCAGAAGCACCTATAGGACTTGAAGTGTGTTAGTCCCATCACACAGAGATCATATATTTTGTTCCCAGAAGCACCTATAGGACTTGAAGTGTGTTAGTCCCATCACACAGACCTACATTTTCTTCCCAGAAGCACCTATAGGACTTGAAGTGTGTTAGTCCCATCACACAGAGATCATATATTTTGTTCCCAGAAGCACCTATAGGACTTGAAGTGTGTTAGTCCCATCACACAGAGATCATATATTTTGTTCCCAGAAGCACCTATAGGACTTGAAGTGTGTTAGTCCCATCACACAGAGATCATATATTTTGTTCCCAGAAGCACCTATAGGACTTGAAGTGTGTTAGTCCCATCACACAGACCTATATTTTCTTCCCAGAAGCACCTATAGGACTTGAAGTGTGTTAGTCCCATCACACAGAGATCATATATTTTGTTCCCAGAAGCACCTATAGGACTTGAAGTGTGTTAGTCCCATCACACAGACCTACATTTTCTTCCCAGAAGCACCTATAGGACTTGAAGTGTGTTAGTCCCATCACACAGAGATCATATATTTTGTTCCCAGAAGCACCTATAGGACTTGAAGTGTGTTTGTCCCATCACACAGAGATCATATATTTTGTTCCCAGAAGCACATATAGGACTTGAAGTGTGTTAGTCCCATCACACAGAGATCATATATTTTGTTCCCAGAAGCACCTATAGGACTTGAAGTGTGTTAGTCCCATCACACAGACCTATATTTTGTTCCCAGAAGCACCTATAGGACTTGAAGTGTGTTAGTCCCATCACACAGAGATCATATATTTTGTTCCCAGAAGCACCTATAGGACTTGAAGTGTGTTAGTCCCATCACACAGACCTACATTTTCTTCCCAGAAGCACCTATAGGACTTGAAGTGTGTTAGTCCCATCACACAGAGATCATATATTTTGTTCCCAGAAGCACCTATAGGACTTGAAGTGTGTTAGTCCCATCACACAGAGATCATATTTTTGTTCCCAGAAGCACCTATAGGACTTGAAGTGTGTTAGTCCCATCACACAGAGATCATATATTTTGTTCCCAGAAGCACCTATAGGACTTGAAGTGTGTTAGTCCCATCACACAGACCTATATTTTGTTCCCAGAAGCACCTATAGGACTTGAAGTGTGTTAGTCCCATCACACAGAGATCATATATTTTGTTCCCAGAAGCACCTATAGGACTTGAAGTGTGTTAGTCCCATCACACAGACCTACATTTTCTTCCCAGAAGCCCCTATAGGACTTGAAGTGTGTTAGTCCCATCACACAGAGATCATATATTTTGTTCCCAGAAGCACCTATAGGACTTGAAGTGTGTTAGTCCCATCACACAGACCTACATTTTCTTCCCAGAAGCACCCATAGGACTTGAAGTGTGTTAGTCCCATCACACAGAGATCCTATATTTTGTTCCCAGAAGCACCTATAGGACTTGAAGTGTGTTAGTCCCATCACACAGACCTATATTTTCTTCCCAGAAGCACCCATAGGACTTGAAGTGTGTTAGTCCCATCACACAAAGATCATATATTTTGTTCCCAGAAGCACCTATAGGACTTGAAGTGTGTTAGTCCCATCACACAGACCTACATTTTGTTCTCAGAAGCACCCATAGGACTTGAAGTGTGTTAGTCCCATCACACAGACCTATATTTTCTTCCCAGAAGCACCTATAGGACTTGAAGTGTGTTAGTCCCATCACACAGAGATCATATATTTTGTTCCCAGAAGCACCTATAGGACTTGAAGTGTGTTAGTCCCATCACACAGAGATCATATATTTTGTTCCCAGAAGCACCTATAGGACTTGAAGTGTGTTAGTCCCATCACACAGAGATCATATATTTTGTTCCCAGAAGCACCTATAGGACTTGAAGTGTGTTAGTCCCATCACACAGACCTACATTTTCTTCCCAGAAGCACCTATAGGACTTGAAGTGTGTTAGTCCCATCACACAGACCTATATTTTCTTCCCAGAAGCACCCATAGGACTTGAAGTGTGTTAGTCCCATCACACAGAGCTCCTCTATTTTCTTTGCAGAAGCACCCACAGGACTTCTAGTGTGTTAGTGGCATCACACAGAGCTCCTCTATTTTTTTGCAGAAGCACCCATAGGACTTCTAGTGTGTTAGTGGCATCACACAGAGCTCCTATATTTTCTTCTCAGCAGCACCCACAGGACTTCTAGTGTGTTAGTGGCATCACACAGAGCTCCTATATTTTCTTCTCAGCAGCACCCACAGGACTTCTAGTGTGTTAGTGGCATCACACAGAGCTCCTCTATTTTCTTTGCAGAAGCACCCATAGGACTTCTAGTGTGTTAGTGGCATCACACAGAGCTCCTATATTTTCTTCTCAGCAGCACCCACAGGACTTCTAGTGTGTTAGTGGCATCACACAGAGCTCCTCTATTTTCTTTGCAGAAGCACCCATAGGACTTCTAGTGTGTTAGTGGCATCACACAGAGCTCCTATATTTTCTTCTCAGCAGCACCCACAGGACTTCTAGTGTGTTAGTGGCATCACACAGAGCTCCTATATTTTCTTCTCAGCAGCACCCACAGGACTTCTAGTGTGTTAGTGGCATCACACAGAGCTCCTCTATTTTCTTTGCAGAAGCACCCATAGGACTTCTAGTGTGTTAGTGGCATCACACAGAGCTCCTATATTTTCTTCTCAGCAGCACCCATAGGACTTCTAGTGTGTTAGTGGCATCACACAGAGCTCCTCTATTTTCTTTGCAGAAGCACCCATAGGACTTCTAGTGTGTTAGTGGCATCACACAGAGCTCCTATATTTTCTTCTCAGCAGCACCCACAGGACTTCTAGTGTGTTAGTGGCATCACACAGAGCTCCTCTATTTTCTTTGCAGAAGCACCCATAGGACTTCTAGTGTGTTAGTGGCATCACACAGAGCTCCTATATTTTCTTCTCAGCAGCACCCACAGGACTTCTAGTGTGTTAGTGGCATCACACAGAGCTCCTCTATTTTCTTTGCAGAAGCACCCACAGGACTTCTAGTGTGTTAGTGGCATCACACAGAGCTCCTCTATTTTTCTTTGCAGAAGCACCCATAGGACTTCTAGTGTGTTAGTGGCATCACGCAGAGCTCCTATATTTTCTTCTCAGCAGCACCCACAGGACTTCTAGTGTGTTAGTGGCATCACACAGAGCTCCTCTATTTTCTTTGCAGAAGCACCCACAGGACTTCTAGTGTGTTAGTGGCATCACACAGAGCTCCTCTATTTTCTTTGCAGAAGCACCCATAGGACTTCTAGTGTGTTAGTGGCATCACACAGAGCTCCTATATTTTCTTCTCAGCAGCACCCACAGGACTACCGACTACAATGGCTGGAAGACCGCCAAGGGGAGGCAGAGCGTGCAGAGCCAAGAACACAGGGCAGGCAGGCTCTGTTTCTAGTGGACGTGGCCGTGGACGTGGACGTGGTCGTGCATCGTCATCAGCACGTGGCCATGGGACACGCGCGTCTTTGTTTTCGACAGCTGGACATGTGGAGCCGCATCATGCTGAAGGCTTGGTAGAATGGATGACCAAGCCCTCCTCATCCTCCTCATCCTCTCTCACCCAGGCTCAGGGTACTGACAGAGCATCATCAGCCACCCCTTCCCTAGACCCACCATGTCCTCCTGAGGAGTCCCCCGAACTCTTTGAGCACAGTGTTGGGTACATGCTCCAGGAGGATGCCCAACGATTCGAAGGCTCGGATGATGATACCCAGCTTGAGGAATCTGGCAGTACTGTTCCACCAGCTGCAGCTTACTGCCAGGTTTGCTCTAGTGGTGAAGAGGGAGGGGATGATGAGGTCACTGACTCCACGTGGGTGCCTGAAGGGAGAGAGGATGAGGAGGAGGACGAGGAGGAGGAGGATGCGGCGTCACATGTCCAACGAGGCAGGATGCCCCCTGGAGGCCAGGTAGAGGCCAGCACAGCAACTGTACAACACCGCAGAGCTCCGCCTGTGCAGGGCGCTGCCTCTGCACGTTATCAGAAAAGTTCTTTGGTGTGGGCCTTTTTTGAGACGAGTGCAGCAGATCGCACCACTGCTATTTGCAATATTTGTCTCAAGCGTATCTCGCGTGGCCAAAACATCAGCCGCTTGGGCACCACAAGCATGACCAGACATATGGCGACCTGCCATGCAGCTCGTTGGCAGGCACACATAAAAGACCCACACCAAAGAACTAAGCGGACCTCTCCTTGCTCCTCCTCAGCTGGGATCTCCATCCCCACTACACCTTCAGTCCTCTCTGAAAGCTGCTCTGAGAGGACTGAAGGTGTAGAATTAGGTGTGTCACAACCAAGTACTTGCAGTACACCGACGTCCGATTGCAGCAGGCAAATTTCCCTGCCCCAGCTGCTGGACCGTAGAAAGAAGTACACTCCCAGCCATCCACATGCCCAGCGGTTGAATGCTAGCCTGGCTAAATTGCTAGCACTTCAACTGCTGCCTTTTCAGTTGGTAGACTCGGCCCCCTTCCGTGAGTTTGTTCAATGTGCGGTTCCTCAGTGGCAGGTTCCCAAACGCCACTTTTTCTCACGGAAGGCGATTCCGTCTCTCTACCGGCATGTGGAGGGCAATGTCCATGCCTCGCTGGACAGGGCGGTCAGCGGTAAGGTGCATATTACCGCTGACTCATGGTCCAGCAGGCATGGACAGGGACGGTACCTTTCTTCACGGCCCATTGGGTCACTCTATTGGCAGCTGGGAGGGATGCAGGACAAGGTGCAGTAGTGTTGGAGGTTGTTCCGCCACCACGCCTCCAAAACGCTACTACTGCTACTGGTTGTGACACACCTCTCTCCTCCACCCCCTCCTCTTCTTCTTCCTCCAGTGCTCTGTCCTTGGAACCAGCGGTGCTCCGTAGGCGTACAAGGGGCTACGCAAGTACGCAGGAAAAAAGATGCCATGCCGTGCTTGCGCTGGTGTGTTTGGGGGACAGGAGCCACACTGGGCCAGAGGTTCTGGCAGCTCTGCAGGGGCAGGCCGAGAGGTGGTTGACGCCACGTCAGCTTAAGCCAGGAATGGTCGTTTCTGACAATGGCACCAACCTCCTCTCCGCCCTGCGACAGGGGCAGCTCACCCATGTGCCCTGCATGGCTCACGTCCTCAACCTGGTGGTGCAGCGGTTCTTGGGCAGGTTCCCAGGCTTACAGGATGTCCTGAGGCAGGCCAGGAAAGTCTGTGTGCATTTCCGCCGATCTTATAATGCCAGTGCTCGGCTGACTGAGCTGCAAAAGGAGCTGAACCTGCCCAAGAACCGCCTAATATGTGACATGCCCACCAGGTGGAACTCAACGTTGGCCATGCTGCAGCGACTGCACACGCAGCAGAGGGCCATCAATGAGTACCTTTGCGACTACGGCACCAGGACAGGGTCAGGGGAGCTTGGTTTTTTTTCCCCACGTCAGTGGAGCATGATCAGGGATGCATGCACTGTCCTCTCACCATTTGAGGAGGCCACGAGGATGGTGAGCAGTGACAGTGCATGCATCAGTGACACTGTCCCTCTTGTCCACCTGTTGGAGCATACGCTGCGTGGGATAATGGACAGGGCACTTGAGGCAGAACAGAGGCAGGAAGAGGAGGACTTCCTTGCCTCTCAAGGTCCCCTTTATCCGGACAGTGTTCCTTCTGTCCCACCCATCACACAGGAAGAGGATGAGGAGGAGGATTGTGTGAGCATGGAGGTGGAGCCTGGCACTCAGCATCAGCAGCAGCAGTCTTTTAGGGATGATGTACAGTCCCAACAAACCAGTGGACTTGTACGTGGCTGGGAGGAGGTGGCTGGCGATCATGTCATCCTCAGTGACCCAGAAGACTCCGGACCGAATGCCTCAGCTAACCTACGCTGCATGGCCTCCCTGATCCTGCAAAGCCTGCGGAAGGATCCTCGTGTTCTTCGGATCAAGGAGAGGGACCATTACTGGCTGGCCACTCTCCTTGATCCGCGGTACAAGGGTAAGGTTGCGGACCTTATCTTGCCGTCGCAGAGGGAGCAGAGGATGAGACATCTCAGGGAGGCCTTGCAGAAAGGTCTGTGCAACGCGTTCCCAGAAACTGGGAGGCTACAAACTCCTGGTCCTGGGCGACGAGTTGCTGAGGCTTCGGTCAGTGGCAGAAGGAGCGGTGGGGAAGGTGGACGTCTGACCGATGCGTTCAGACAATTTTTTAGTCCGCAGCCCCAAGGTATGATCGGTTCCAGCAACCATCGCCAGCGTCTGATATACATGGTGCAGGAATACCTTGGGGCAAGGTCAGACTTGGACACCTTTCCCACCGAAAATCCTCTGGCTTACTGGGTCCTGAGGATGGATCACTGGCCAGAGCTTGCACAGTATGCAATTGAGCTACTGGCCTGTCCTGCCTCCAGCGTTCTTTCCGAACGCACATTCAGTGCTGCTGGAGGATTTGTGACTGATCATAGGGTGCGCCTGTCCACCGCCTCGGTTGATCGACTGACCTTCATCAAAATGAATCAGTCTTGGATCACCACCAGCTACCAGGCACCTGAGGCGGATATAACCGAATAATTTTTAATGTCACATCCCTTCAAGACTGCCTATGCTGATGCTGAGTGACTGTCCTCTTATGTTCACTGACTATCCTCTTCCTCCTCCTCAATGATCCATGCCACCACACCAGTGCCTAAGGCACAATTTTTCAGCCCCTGTTTAACAGGGGCGTGTACATACAATTTTTATAAAAAAATGCTTCGCAACACGCGTGACTGCTGTGCTCCAAGTACAGTATCTGTGAGGGGTTGCAGTGTTGTGGCACCAGCACCAGTGCCTAAGGCACAATTTTTCAGCCCCTGTTTAACAGGGGCGGGTACTTACAATTTTTTAAAAAAATGCTTCGCAACACATGTGACTGCTGTGCTCCAAGTACAGTATCTGTGAGGGGTTGCAGTGTTGTGGCACCAGCACCAGTGCCTAAGGCACAATTTTTCAGCCCCTGTTTAACAGGGGCGTGTACTTACAATTTTTTAAAAAAATGCTTCGCAACACGTGTGACTGCTGTGCTCCAAGTACAGTATCTGTGAGGGGTTGCAGTGTTGTGGCACCAGCACCAGTGCCTAAGGCACAATTTTTCAGCCCCTGTTTAACAGGGGCGGGGACTTACAATTTTTAAAAAAAATGCTTCGCAACACGTGTGACTGCTGTGCTCCAAGTACAGTATCTGTGAGGGCCGGGTTGCAGTGTTGTGGCACCAGCACCAGTGCCTAAGGCACAATTTTTCAGCCCCTGTTTAACAGGGGCGTGTACTTACAATTTTTTAAAAAAATGCTTCGCAACACGTGTGACTGCTGTGCTCCAAGTACAGTCTCTGTGAGGGGTTGCAGTGTTGTGGCACCAGCACCAGTGCCTAAGGCACAATTTTTCAGCCCATGTTTAACAGGGGCGGGTAATTACAAATCTTGATCTAATAGTTCACAGCAGGGCCCATTCCTGCGCCCACCAAGAGTAACTATGAGGGCCTGCAGTCTTGTGGCAACACCGTCCACCACCACCGCCAAAGGCCCAATTTTTCTGCCCTGTTCATCAGGTGCTTGCAATTACAAATCTTGATCTAATAACTCACAGCAGGGCCCATTCCTGCGCCCACCAAGAGTAACTATGAGGGCCTACAGTCTTGTGGCAACACCGTCCACCACCACCACCACCACGCCCAATTTTTCTGCCCTGTTCATCAGGTGCATGCAATTACAAATCTTGATCTAATAACTCACAGCAGGGCCCATTCCTGCGCCCACCAAGAGTAACTGTGAGAGCTTACAGTCTTGTGGCAACACCGTCCACCACCACCACCACCACCACCACCCCCAATTTTTCTGCCCTGTTCAACAGGTGCATGCAATTACAAATCTTGATCTATTAACTCATAGCAGGGCCCATTCCTGTGCCCACCAGTCTTGTGGCTACACCAACATCTAATAGGGCAAATTTCTGCAGAGTATATACGCCAGGGCCCTACTTTCAAACATCCAACTTACAAACGACTCCTACTTGCAAATGGAAAGAGAAAACAGGAAGTGAGAGGAAATCTACCCCTAGGAAGGGAAATTCTATCCTGTTAGATTTAATTTGGGAAAAAGGTATCTCCTCTCTACTGATACTTTATCACCAATCCTTGTTTCAATTAAAACCCCACTTTTTCCAAAAACATTTGTCATTGGGACGGAAAGTGAGGTGACATGTTCTGAACAGATGTGCAAAGACAGCAAATGTTACAGGGGTGATAACCCCTCCCTATGTTCTCCAAAAAGCTTAAAAATAGATTTTTTTGGGATGGAGCTACACTTCATAATGTACCTGTTCAGATTCTACTTAAGAACAAACCTAAAGCCGCAAGTGGTTTTAAATGGCTTCTTTTTTTCCTTTACAAATGTCATTTTGTGCAAGGACAGTTCTAAACACGGGAAACACATGCCACTTCACAGGCATACTTTAGACACCCCCCAGGTACCATATTTAAAGGAAAATTTCACTTTTTTTTTTTCACTTTATGCATCATTAAAATGACTGCTCCCGAAAAAACGTTAGTTTTTAAAAGTTCTTTTTGCATTGATATATGTCCCCTGGGGCAGGACCCGGGTCCCCAAACCTGTTTTATGACATTAACATGCATATTGGCCGTTGTAATTAGCACTTTTGATTTCGAACGTTCGCGTCCATTATAACGTATAGGGTTCGAAAATTCGCGCAAACTTTCGGTCGGTTCGAAGGTTCTGGTGCGAACCGAACCCGGGGGTGTTCGGCTCATCCCTACTCAGGTTACCAATTATGAAATTCAAATAATTGATGTCTGCCCTGGGGTACAAATGCTTCACCAATTCCAACTGTTTCTCCATCGTTGCCTTCCTCTTGATTTTTATATGACATTGTGCTCCTTATTGAATAAAAAAATGTTTGTTTGCAAAGTACTTGGCTATGTGTTTTACTTAAAAAGGGACAGTTTGTTTGTGAGTAGGCAGGTACATTTCAAAAATACAATGTCAAATTAACAAGGGACACCAACATAGTTGTACCTTTGAGCTTTAAAAATGCAAGATAATAATGGTGTGGTTATAAGCAACCATTTTTTCTGAATAAAATTCATTCGTTCAGTGTGTACTATTGTGATTAGCTATGATTGGCCACAGTTAATCACATGGTACAAATGGGCTGCAATTAGCCATGTCTGTACCATGTGATCACTGTGACCAATCACAGAGATCAACACAATAGTACACAATGGATGGCAATCTAAGCCATCCATTGTGTATAAGTGTCATGTGATTTGCTGTGATTGGTCACAGCGATCACATGGTACTGGCAGCAGCCTGGTACACTAATCTGTCATCTATTGTGTCCAATGGGCACAGTGGCTGACAGATCATGCCGAAGTGCGGCCATTGGGGCACGGTCGAAGCATGATCCTGAAAGGACATCATGTGATGTCCACCCAGGATTGGAGAGCTCCATGCCTGGCTGTCATTTGTTTATAGGACGGGTGGGAAGCAGTTAAATGGTCATGTTATAAAACTAACATTTACCTGAATAAATAATTCAGAAAATGTCAAATGATTATACATATTGTAAAGGAGACAAGCTCAACTGTTAGTGGCAGTGGTAAACCATAGACAAAACAGGGACACCTGTGAACATTACAGGTTTGCCCTGCACTTTTATTCAGTTAGGCAATTAGGAAAAGAACACAGTTTAAATCAGGAGGACTTTGTACAACAAGTCCATAAAACATACAAAAATCTGCTTGTCAGAACTACTAACTATACTTCTGTAAATTCCTGGCTAATGTTTGTCAGCAGTCAGATTTTTCACCCAGTAGCACGCTCTCACAGCAGAGACAGAGTGAGAAAGAGAGCTCTAAGCATCAGTCAGCTCACAACATGTGGACAGTGGAAACTATATAATGAGATTTGTCTAGGTAAGCAGAGAACCTAAGGATGGAGACTTTATTAACCACTTCAGCTCCAGAAGATTTACCCCCCTTAATGACCAGGCCGTTTTTGCTATACGGCACTGCCTTACTTTTTTTTTTTTTTTTAATTGTTTATTTAAAGAGTTTTACAGGGTATTACAAAATCACATGAGTATCACGAGTATTCATACAATAAAAAGGAAATAAGAGGTTTACACTGTCTTCAGTAGGATGCGAGGCATAACATGACTCATAAACACTAATAACAATAAAGTCGTGAGTCAAATGAACAAAGGATTATTATGGTTACAGGACACAGAATTCCATATCCACATATAGGTTATATCATATTTGCGAGAATTTTAACAAGGCAACCATAGCAGAGATTTCGTGGACAACTATTAGGTTGAGATAGATCTATGGAGGAGATATTGTGGGAGATGTTGGAGCAGTCAATCATAGATTAGCTGGGAGCGTGCACATCAGGGTCAGTTTCAAAGTCATCCCAAATCTGCCAGATTTTGGAAAATTTCTGAACTGAATCATCAATTATAGCAGTTAAATGTTCCATTCTATGGATGTCGGCTAATATTGAGAGGGTTTGTGGGATTGTAGGGGGAGAGGTAGAGAGCCATAGTTTTGGAATAGCACGTTTGGCAGCTAGTAATATAAAAGACATCAGTCTCTGTTTAGTTTTGGGGATACCTGATAGAGGGAGCCCTAAAATATAATGCATGAGGTTCAAGGGGATGGGATATTCCAGGAGTTTTTCCAAAAGTAATTGAATCTGGATCCAAAACTGAGTAATTGGAGGGCACGCCCAAAAAATATGAAAGTGTGAACCCGTTGCATTATTACATCTCCAGCATTGTTTAGGAATCGTCGGGTTACAGGCGTGCAAAAGTTCTGGTGTTCTGTGCCACAACGGGAGATTTTAGAGGTGGAGTCCTATATTTTCTCCCAGTCTAACAAGGAAATGTCATGCTGTAAGACTTGGGACCATTTCTTCATGTAATGGTGGGAATCAACTGTTAGTGGAGCAGCCTCGTGTAATATCTTATATAAAGAGGAAACTAGGTGGGGA
This sequence comes from Lithobates sylvaticus, assembly GCA_028564925.1. Lineage (NCBI taxonomy): Eukaryota > Metazoa > Chordata > Amphibia > Anura > Ranidae > Lithobates > Lithobates sylvaticus. The sequence goes on along the minus strand of CM053026.1, from coordinate 670,172,688 downwards.
CCATTAGCACATAGCATCTCAAATTCTGTTGGTTTCTCTAGGGATAAGGAAGGGGACCTGGTGAAGAAGAAGTGTCTGATTTGCAAATACGAGTAAAGGAGTGTCTTAGGGATTTGGTGCTTCTTTTGCAGCTCAGAGAAAGATAGCAGGTGTCTAGAAACCGGGGTTGACCAGATGGCACAATTGAAAGATCCCTGCCTGGGTCCAATGCAGCATACGTTCGTAGGATAGACTATATCTGGGATGTCTGGATTAGGCACTGCCTTACTTTAACTGACAATTGCGCGGTCGTGCAACATTGTACCCAAATAAAATGTCTGTCCTTTTTTTCCCACAAATAGAGCTTTCTTTATTTGATCACCTCTACGTTTTTTTTGGGTTTTTTTTGCGCTATAAACAAACAACCGACAATTTAGAAAAAAAATTTAACAATATTTTTTACTTTCTGCTATAAAACATGTGCAATAAAAAAAAATCAAAAAATTAAATTTCTTCTTAAATTTAGGCCAATATGTATTCTGCTACATATTTTTTTTATCTTATTTTACTAGTAATAGCGGCAATCAGTGACTTATAGCAGGACTGTGATATTGCAGCAGACAAATTGAACACTGACACTTTTGACACTTTTTTGGAGACCAGTGACATGAATACAGTGATCAGTGCTAAAAATATGCACCGTCACTGCACTGATACTGGCTGGGAAGGGGTTAACATCAGGGGCCAGCAAAGGGTTAAATGTGTGCCTAGCTGGTGTTTTATTGTAGTGGGGGAGGTGCTTGTACTAGGGGAAGGCATAGATCCATGTCCCTGCTTAGCAGGAACACAGGATCCATGCCTTCCTTACTGACAGAATGGTGATCTCCCTTGTCCTGAACGATCAGTGGGTGCCGGTGGGAATAAGGCCTATGTGACCCACTGATCAGCTCCCGCTGTGTAGAATCAGTGGGAGTGGGCCTCTGGGAGCATGCACTTGCACCTGATAGCCGGAAGTGCAGGGTCGCGTATATATACGTCATCCTGTACAACGCGGCCACCCTGTAGCATTAGAACTGCTATAGTTGGCAAGTGACAAACCCAAAGCTCCTCAAAGCCTCCAGATTCCAAGAACCAGTGTGGACCAGTTTTCATTACAACAGACACAAAGGTCCTCACTATGTGTGGGTGAGAAACCTGCATGACACATAACAAAACAAATTAGGAAGCATTCAGAAAATCAGACTTCAACAACTGTATCTTTTGTTTCCTCATTTCATTGTCTCAATCATATTCACAGAAAGTTTCAGCTGAAATCAAATGTCAAGCAGAAAATTACTCTTCATCTTATAAACTGCGGAATAAAAAAGCTTGGCTAAAATGAAATATAATAACAAAAGAGGTCAAATTATGGAAAATACCCTAAAAGAATACCTTCTCAAGTTATTTGTATTTTACATATCAAAGATTGTTTAGCTCTTGGTAGAATACAGAAAATATTGCTGGTTACTGAAGGAAAACCATTTTGTGCTTGTTCTGTAAGCATTTTTATGTGCTGTTAATCAAAACAATTCAACATGATTTCACATTTCTATGTGTGTTTTGTAATAATATATTGTATAGTATTTCTTACACAGATTTAATTAAATTAAATGCTGATTCCATGGGAGGGCACATTAAACTATATGTTAAAAAGACCATTAAAGAAAACCTTTAAAGAAAATCACAAACTAAGGCCATTTTTACTATGCAATCACAAATGCATTAGCTGAGGTTATTATCAAGTTCAACTGGATGCTATTTTTGAATTCTATTTGAAGTTTTTCCAAAATGGGTCCCATTTGTCAACATCCAGCTTTTCAATCAAATTGGGAAGGGTTAGATACTCTGCCAGTCGTCAGTTTCCTTGTTGTGAAGATTTCCACTTGCTTCGTCTCAGAACAGGAAGTGAGGGGAATTCTCTCTAAACAGGAACAGAAATATACCTTATATAAATAATAAGGTATACTGTTATTTGATATATATAATGTGACAGTATGGAATTCTGTTTAGTGATTGTCACCCAGGATTCTCAAATAGGTAGGTTGAGAGGCTCCAGGAAGATTATTTAATTTGGAGGAAACTGTTTTATCAGTTTCCTCTGTGGTTGGTAAAAATCCATTTGGGGACCTGAAGCCTAGAGATTTCATAGCGATCTGGGTGGTTATAAGGGGGCTACTTATAATGATATACCATTTTGATAGGGGAATCCTGGATGACAGTCTGACAGAGCAGATGGAGGGCACAAGCCGGTGGGCTGTAGCAGCCAGAAAGCTGTAGGAGAGAGTGTCACCAGAGGTACAGAGTGGGTATCAAACAGGGACACAGTTACAGGGTCAAGAGGACCGAGGTCAACGCCTGAACAGCAGTGCTGACTCATCTGTATTTTCCATTCGTTATTTCATTATTGCTTTGAAGTTAAAACCCCTCCGTGGGAATCCTGGATGAAAAACGGTTTGACCAGTGTTTGACATATCAGCAGGACGCAGCTTTTATGTGGTTTTCTAACTCTGTACTTCAGCAGGACGCAGCTGTTATGTGGTTTTCTAACTCTGTACTTCACCAGAGGATATGGAGTGACTTAGGAGTTTTCTTGTGGTCAAATCAGCAGGTGTGTACAGTTAACAGAACTAACTGTCATACTCTAAACTTTGCCTTATATTTCCTGTTGCAAGCTAACCACCAGCACGTGACTGACCTTTGCCCCATATTCCATATTTCAAACTGAAGACTGTCACGTGACAAGAAGTTGTTAATGTATGCATATGTGTATAAGTCTGATTGGTTTTTGGGAAAGCTGTCCCCTCCCTCTGCATTTCCCATAAAAGAGGAACGTATTGTCTATTAAATTTTGTAACCATTTCCACTTACAAACCCGTGTATGTGTATATGTGTTAACCACCGGTGAACTGGGATCTCCGCTCCTACCATTCCTGGCCTAGGCACTTAGAATACAAGAAGAAAGACGTGTACCTTACAACTGGTGTTCAGAAGTGGGATATCTTGTGACAGGTAAGTGATTTTGCCCTTTTTTACCTTTTAAGGTGAATAGGTGTAAATGCTTACGCTGTCCAGATAATCGCCACGAATTTAGTTTAAAGAGGTTGTTGTGCCTTCGCGGAGGACTAGGCTGGTCCCCCGGGAGGTTAAAAGGACACGCAGGTAGTTACGTAGGTTATTTGGGTATTTAAAGAGAGTCTGACTAGGTTGGTCTGACTATAAAAAACTATTGTAAAAGAGATTATTATTTTAATCACCGGGAAGTAGCAGATTACGCCCGTGATAAAAGGTTTGGTTGAGCGGACGCCCATTAAGTTTTTTGAGAAACAAAAAGTGCACTATAAAATTGAACAAATGTATGGTTTTATAATGATCATTTAAAATAATTCTGTTCATAAGATTTACAGTATAAGACCTATAGAAATAAGTATAAAGTTTTGTTTAAGATATATATATATATATATGTATATGTGAGACTTCTTTTTCTACAGAACAGCGTAAGTACCTAAAAATTTTAAGAATTGCATGTTGTATAAAGTATAAGAGTTTAATGACTTCGGAATACGAAGAACCTGATTATAGCGACATAGCTTTATCTTGTCCACATTGTACTATAGGATTACTGTTTTTTTTTTAAAATAGAAAATAGGTGGGTTCTATTAACCAATAGACCAGGGGGCTATTCTTGTAGATTAGGGGTAAGAGGAATATATCCCGCCACAAAGAAAGGAACCATAAATCGAGTACTAAGGGTAAACCTTCACAGTCCCATTAGTCCATCTGATTTGACGGACCAAGCAGTGATTACCCAAACGGGTTGTTATCACTTGTGCCCACATACTAGTCATACCCTGCCCACTTTGTTAGATGGGGAATTCTGCGGCCACCCCAGGATCAGACATAGGGATCCCGTGCCCGTATGAATATATTAAAAACAATCTACCTGGACCACAGGTGGAACCTTTCTGGGCTCAAGTCCAGGAAAGATGCCACCAGTTAGGTATTCATGATCCGGGACCACAAGGTCCTTGTTCAGAGGAAGATTGGAAGAAAGTTAGCAAAATTTGTCAGACGCATAAGCATTCCTACCCCCCGGGTAAATCTAATGACCCTCAATACATGAAAGATTGTTATCACTCATGGAGCAAATGTTTAAAAGATTATGCAGTGGCCATCAAACCGCCAGCAGCCAAACCCCCTATACGGATGCCTAGAGTATGTCCCTTCCCTCAGTTTAGTGTGTTACAACCTCTCATGGAAGAGTCTTCCCCCAGTTGTATTAAATGTTGATGGGCAACGTGTCTGTTTCTTAATAGACAATGGCGCCACATCAAGTTCAGTGAATAATGTAATTTTTGACACACCACAATGTACTGAGGGAAACTCTATTGGTATAAATGGGACCCCTGTTACCCATCCCATCACTCCACCATTACCTGTAACCACTCCCGAGGGGCAACATTTGTGCGATCAGTCTTTTGCTGTGTTGACCTCTTGTCCTGTATCCCTTATGGGAAGGGACCTATTGTCCAGTTTAAGTATCACTATTAAATTTGACAAAGAAGGGTCACTAACTGCAAGTTCCCCTTTCTGTGACCTGACTGGTCCTAAACGACACACACATAAAGGATTCTTTATGTTACTGCCCGCTACTTTAGAGACTCACAAAATCTGGGCAGAAAACAAAGGTAGCGTAGGATTTATCAACTGCACACCCTACACTCCCCAATTACGTCTCCCGCCCTTGGTATCTGATATAACATTCATTTTTTCATGCATACCTGCAGACTCCCTATGCTACACAGTGATTGATTTGGCAAACGCATTTTTTAGCATCCCTATTGCCAAAGAGGCTCAGCCTATATTTGCCTTCTCATGGGCCGGGGGTCAGTTAACTTGGTCGCGTTTATCGCAAGGGTATGTAGACAGCCCCGCCGCCTTCTCCATGGTACTCAACGAGACTGTCAAGTCTTGGACTTCCGAGCATGGGTCGGTACTAATACAGTATGTGGACGACTTGCTCTTGTGCAGTCGTTCTGCTGAAGATTGTGCGGTCGATTCAACATTACTGTTAGAACATCTGGCCGAAGCCGGCCACCTAGCCTCAAGAAAAAAAATACAGTGGTGTCTACCACAAGTAGAATACCTAGGATGTATTCTGGACAAGGGGACCAGGCTAGTGTCCCCCAAACGTGCCGCAGCCTTACAAGCTCTCAGTCCTCCAAAAGACAAAGCAGCTTTGTTGTCATTTCTGGGCGCAATTGTATATTGCCGCCAGTGGATTCCTGACTGTTCTCATTATGATAGTATCCTACGAGAGGCTGCCGGGTCAAACGCCCCTAAATTGATAGACTGGACAGAAGACAGAAAAAATGCTTTTGATGCTCTTATTAAGAGTTTGTCCACCGCCCCCGCCCTGGGATTGGTAGATTATGGTAAAGCCTTCCAGTTGTACTGTGTAGTTTCAGGAAAATCTTTTGCTGCAGTACTTGCACAATCTCATGGCTCAGGGTATCGCCCAGTGTCATATTTATCTAGAAAACTCCCTATCCAAGTCCAGGGCATGCCGTCCTGTCTTCAGAATGTCGCTGCCTGTGCCATGTCTGCACAGGATGCCAACAAAATAGTATTGGGACACAAAATGACACTGTACACCACTCATTCAGTTACCCACCTCATACAGAATATGAACACACAACACATGACTTCCCAAAGACTCAGTGGATACGAGATCACTTTGTTAAATACTGACAACTTGGTACTTAAATATGTTCCGAATAGCAATCCAGTTGTACGTTTACTACATTCCATGTTACGTTTACCACACGAACCTGATCACACACATAATTGTGTAGAAAAAGTGGAACAAGTCACTTCACCAAGACCTGATCTTTCTGACATTCCAATTATAAATGCCGAAAATGTTTTTGTAGATGGTAGTTGTTCCCGTCCCTCTGACTCTACATTTTTAACTGGCTATGCTGTAGTTCAGCTGCCACATACAGTACTAGAGGCAAAACCATTGCCCCCTGTTTCTGCCCAAGTAGCAGAACTAGAAGCTCTGACCAGAGCCTGTATTCTGTTCACAAACAAGGAAGTCAACATTTATACAGACAGCAGATATGCATTTGGAGTGGTACATGATTTTGGTGTGATATGGGCCAATAGAGGATTTAAAACAGCAGACAACAAACAGATAGCTAATTCAGAGCAGATCCTTAATCTACTGCAAGCAATTCTGCTCCCTAAAAAGGTTGCTGTTATAAAAGTAAAAGCCCACTCATCAGACAATAGTATGGTATCAAAAGGAAATGCTTTCGCAGACAGAGAAGCAAAAAAGGCTGCTGCCAGTTCACCCAATTCACCAGCCCCTACCACAATCTTCTTTAAAGAGCACTTCTCATCCCCTGATTTCAAAACTGTTGTGGCCCAAATGCAGTCAATGGCCACAGATACAGATGTCCATTTCTGGGCAAATGAAGGTTTGACCAAAGACTCTGAAGGTCTTTGGACAAAAGAGGGGAAGATCCTGGGTACACCTGAAGCTAATTGTATCCTAATTTTATCCTACCTCCATGGTCAGACAGAGGACCCGCATTTAGTTCCTCAGTGACCCAAGTTGTAGCCAAATCTCTGGGGATGCAATGGAAACTACATATTCCCTATCATCCCCAGAGTGCAGGAGTAGTAGAGAGAATGAACAGGAACATCAAAGACAAATTAAAAAAAGGCTACAGGAGGTACTCTAAAAGGTTGGTTGGAACACTTACCTTCTGTCCTTTTTCAGATAAGAACCACCCCCCATTCTAGGACAGGATTGTCCCCTTTTGAAATTCTAATGGGAATCCCTGCAAATATAGAATTACCCCCATTAGACCCAAATTCTGACATTAACGTTTATTCCCAACAGGAAGTGTACGTGAAAAGTCTGGTAAGTATGCTTCATGAAATAAATGAACAAGTTTCTGTCACCTTTTTTCCTCTTTCAACAGAACCAACCCACCCCTTCATCCCAGGGGACAAAGTACTGATTAAGCAGCTGGCTCACAGGAAAAGAATTGGACCAATCTACTCCGGACCGTGGAAGGTGGAAAAGGTATCCAGGACCGCGGTACTGACGGACCTAGGCAACACCTGGATCCACGCCAGCCGACTGAAGAAGTGTCCCCAGCTCCCCTCAACTCCAGAGCCCCTAACAGTAACCGAGGATACACTCCCTTCAAGACAACAACAAAATCTACAAGATATTCAGGAAGGCATAGGACAAATCTCCCTGGAGGACACGATGATTTTACCTGGAAACTAAACAGAATCTTTCCATCATCAGGACAAGTGAAGAAGAAGAAGAAGAATAGTGAATTTTGAGGACATTAGATATATATATATATAATGTTTTCAACATCAGCAACAGGGAAGACCTTATGCCTCTGGTGCTGTTTAATTTTGGTAGTATTCTTACCTACTTGGCTGATAGCTAACTGTATATACCACCCAGAGGATTTGGGACCACTAAAAGGGATATGTGGGATTCCCAAGTCAAATAACACTCCTATAGTAAGACATAGAAGAAGTGAACCCCCCCAAGAGTTTTCTGATAAAATGTTGTTGTTGAAATTTAAATATAGCTATGCCCAAAAATCAGGTTTTGAAAAGTGCTGGATATGCAGTAAACTACATCCCAGTACTGCCAGAGTTCCTTTAATGGCCATACCTTTAAATTTTACCTCACTCCTAAACGGCACACCCCCTATAGTCCTTACCGACGTTACCAGGAAGAGTCCTAACAAAACCCTCACTTTTCAAATCATAGGCAGAAGCCATTATCCAGATTGGTGTTTTAGGTTAGGGAATACCACCAAAGGAGCCGAAGTTTGTAAACAATCAAAGCTTAATATCTCAATGACAACATTAAATGATACATTCTATGTAACCCAAGATCGTACTCTTAATACCACCCTGTATCAATTTCTGAGTGTTAATACCACTTCTCCCATGGCTCAGCTTCTGGCTACCCTTACACTATCTGGTTTGTCAGACCAAATGTATAAGGTACTGCGTGCACGCCCTTTAGCACTAGGGAACAATATTTACATTTGTTGTGGGAAGCTCTGTCATCCCTGGATTCCTATCCAGCCCCAGGGATGGTGTTATCTAGCAGCCCTGGCCCCACTCATGGGTGTATTGGGAAACAATGAAGGTACTCACCTCCTTGAGGCCAGCATCCACCCCAGGTACCCCCTTAAACATCGCAATAAGAGAGAGATATTCCTGGAAAAAGATATGGCATGGGCATGGTTCCCCTCCTGGACAGGATGGGGAATAGATTTAATGAAGAGACTAAACAATTACACTGGAATCATTGATGAAATCTTGGAAAAGAATTCCGATGACATCACAAAATTAAACATAGAAATCAGGGCAATAAGAAAACAATTAGAACTACAAGATTTAGCTATAGAACGCATGAGCGCAGCCCTTACCGGCCTTTGTGAAATTACTGAAGATTATGAATGCTGCACTTGGATTCATAATACCAGTATTGAAGTACCAGATTATTATGACATAGTTGCCCAACATCGCAAGGAGGTAAATAAACTCCAGGATGAGGCAAGGAATATTGGAAAAACGTGGGATCCTTTCTCCACAGGTTTTGGCCTGGGGGGACTAACCTCCTGGTTAAAAAATACTGCCATGACCATTGTTATGATATTGCTTTTTATTTTGTTCTTATATGCTTGTTATAAAATAGTTGGATGTATCTGTAAGAAGGGTGTAAAAACAAGTTCAGAGAGTTTTAAACTGACCTTTATCACCAAGGAACAGACTGTGTGGTATGAGAGTCAAGAACACGAAACCACAGAGTACCAGACTTGTGCTATAAAATAGGAAAAGGGATGATCATTTTGTTGAATCAGAATGATCAAAGAGAGGATTATAAGGGGGCTACTTATAATGATATACCATTTTGATAGGGGTTGAAATAAATATGCTTAACTTTCAGCTTTTAAACAAAGCTGGTGTAAGTATATTTCTTAGAAAAACGGTTTGACCAGTGTTGACATATCAGCAGGACGCAGCTGTTATGTGGTTTTCTAACTCTGTACTTCACCAGAGGATATGGAGTGACTTAGGAGTTTTCTTGTGGTCAAATCAGCAGGTGTGTACAGTTAACAGAACTAACTGTCATACTCTAAACTTTGCCTTATATTTCCTGTTGCAAGCTAACCACCAGCACGTGACTGACCTTTGCCCCATATTCCATATTTCAACTGAAGACTGTCACGTGACAAGAAGTTGTTAATGTATGCATATGTGTATAAGTCTGATTGGTTTTTGGGAAAGCTGTCCCCTCCCTCTGCATTTCCCATAAAAGAGGAACGTATTGTCTATTAAATTTTGTAACCATTTCCACTTACAAACCCGTGTATGTGTATATGTGTTAACCACCGGTGAACTGGGATCTCCGCTCCTACCAATTCCTGGCCTAGGCACTTAGAATACAAGAAGAAAGACGTGTACCTTTACAGCACATGGATGATGAAGCTCTGGATCAACTGCTCTTGGAGAGGGCACAGTCTTTTTCCCTTTAGTAAATCAACCCCTATATGTCTTTGTTTAATAATAAATAAAAAAAAGTATTTAGAAAGAACAATAAATAAATGGTATATTAAAACTTAGTAGATTGGATCCTGGAAGCAATTTATCAAATACCTGACACAATTGATTTTGACACTCTGTCATCGCTAAGTACAAGACTGTGAGAACTTGCATATATATATATATATATATATATATATATATATATATATATATATATAATAAATACAGTACATAAAAGACATATTTATATAGTTATATAGTAGATATGTTCAATGCACATGCCAATTCCAGGAAGAACAGTTGGCTATTTGTTGAAACTTTCCTACACAGCTAAACAGACATATCCTCATTATGATGCTACATGCTCCAAACATGAAGTACAGCTTTTGTATGCGAAGACTAAAGCCCCGTACACACGATCAGAATATCGTACAAATCTATCCCTTTTCCTTATTCTTCTTTTCTCCTTTATAATTTTTAATTTGGTCTCAGTTTTGGCTGTTTGTCCAAGACATTAAGTCTCCTACTGTTATGGCCATCGTGTTTTGACAGTCTTTCAGATGATTTGTATTATTATCTCTTTAATTAAAAATTACCAATATTTTATGTATCTGATTTACCAGTTTGTTATGTTTGAATTAAGTTGATATTGCATATGCATTATTTGTATATATGTTGTATCTTGTTCTTTTTCTTTATTTTGCAAATACAAATTGTTTGTAAACAAAAAAAAAAGAATATCGTACAAAACGTTCCGCTTTCAAAGCGATCAATGTTAATCTGATCGTGAGTACACAGCTATCATCCGATATTTTATGAAGTAACAAACACGAAAATCTTTCTCGTACAATATCAGATCGTATGATTTTTGTTTAATCAGTACAGTTTTCATCCAAAAATACAATACAAATACATTACATTGGGGCATGGGCTAGCACAAAGGTAAACCTTAATAAATGAAACAACACAAGCTTATCAATAAAAATTAGTTTATTGGCTTAAATATGGCCACGGTGTTATCCATGGGGGGCAACTCAAATTACAGATTCAATAAAAATGTAACTATAAATATAAAGCCATTTGGCTAAAATGTATTTAAACAAAAATTGAATTGATGTCCATCCAGTCAATGCTGGACGACTACTCCCCCTTTTGGACAACATCATGACTAAAAATAGGGAGGGTGGGTGGGCGCTTCAGCTCCAGTCAGAGCGGTCTGTGAGGGAGCCGCTCCAGGCCCTTAAATAAACTCCTATAGCGCGCGCTAGAACCGCCAAAAAACAGACCAATCAGCACACTTCTGCTGCACACCAATCCCCTGCTCCCCTGGTTGCCCAGGGATACCGTTCTAAGCTGCACCTGTGAATGCAAAAATAGATATGAGAAGCAAACGGTCCCCTTTGAGCTATCCCATGGTGGTCCAGCATATTGCAAGACCTTTCATGGGCTAGCACAAAGGTAAACCTTAATAAATGAAACAACACAAACTTATCAATAAAATTAGTTTATTGGCTTAAATATGGCCACGGTGTTATCCATGGGGGGCAACTCGAATTACAGATTCAATAAAAATGTAACTATAAATATAAAGCCATTTGGCTAAAATGTATTTAAACAAAAATTGAATTGATGTCCATCCAGTCAATGCTGGACGACTACTCCCCACCGGCTGAAGCCAAAGGCATAGCCTTTGACTGAAGCCCCCCCACCACCGTGGCTGATTCTATTAAGCTTTGCAGGCCCATGTTAAAAATATCTAAACCAATTTTGGATAAATGAACCATATCCTCTCGGAACAAGCCCGGAACGAAGCCTTCCAGCTCGAGATGTCTGATAGAAACACCCCCCTGAGAGATTAGAAAACTGTGGACTGTCCTATTTAACCGCCTTCTAATTTTGTCCAAATAAAACAGTTTGCCAAAGGGGGACCACGAAAGCCGCGGAATCATTTCAGAGAATGCTAGCAAAGTGGATGGAAACATGAGCTTAATCATCTGCAGATCCTGCTTCATTTTGCATAACAAATCCCATGTACCCATCTTACCAATATCATTAGCACCCGCATGAATAACTAAAATATCAGGGGGCAGCCATATATCGGATAAATACTCTAATTGAAACATAAGGTCCTTCCATCTCAGGCCCCTAACGCCTGACCATAATACCAGAAAATCCTTATTGTCCAAACCCAAATTGGATGAGTAGATCCTATCTCCGGCATGTTTGGCAGCCCAGAAGACGTAAGAGTGACCTACTATCCATACCACTGTCTATAATGGATCTGGAAAGAGAAAATTCAAATAGTTAGCAATTCAGGGCGGACATATAACTTATATCTGTCACTATTCCAATGACCAATCCTCATCAACCTATCCTCCGAGAAACCCAACGCATTAGCTGTCGTGGCCGCCCCAATTCTGAACGAATGGGAAGAAAAGCAAAAGCCAGACAGGTTTAAACGTTTTAGGCATAAAGCCAAAACAGATGAAAATTGAAACCTAGTCAATGAGGATAGGTCATTGTGTATAAAGAACGAACCAACAGAGAGAGGTCTAACTGATAAGTATCTAGATACGTGCAAAACTGGGCAGATAGCTGGGTTAGGGGAACTAGCTAAAGAAAACCACTGACCATTTCCCCACGCTTTGGTTTTGGACCTGCAAATGAATAGCTGCACGGAACCCTGACTCAAAAGGACATGTGAAAATAGCAAAAAGGATAGAGATCTCCTGTTTATGGCAGTGAATTCGCCTAACCTTAGCGCCCCAAAAAAAATGCAATAGCGAAAGCTGCCCTAAAAAGAAAAGTCTCAAATTCAGATGAGCACACTGTTTGGAGGACCTCAAGAAGGTCCACTAATAGAGTGACTGAAATGGGACGTCTACTGTCCCGTGACGGGTTTGACCGGCAAAAGCCTTACAGCACCTGAATAACTTGAAAGAAAGAAGTCAAGGATGGTTGGCCGGAAAATTTTAGAAAAAATGATACACCTGCTAAAATTTTGCTGACCGAGGAAGGACTAAGATTCGATTGCAAAAGTGACGATGTAAAAGACAAGGCAACATATGATGACACATACAGCTCGTCCAAACCTAACCCTTGGCAAAAAGAACACCATCTGGACCATGAAAGGTTGTAGTCCGACCAAGTTTTCTGTGAAACCGAATCTCTCAGGTTGGTTGTTACCAGGTTCATATCAAGCCCCAGAGGAAATCTGGGCAAGGATAACCGACCGGTTCTGCCGAGGGGGCCAGCTCCCGAAACTTTGCAAACTGTGAACGAGACAAAGCATCGGCAATGTTATTACGTGCTCCTTCTATGTATTCAGCCTTCAACCAAATATTGAAACGCATACAATGTAAAACAAGAAATCGCAGGAGTTTCAATACCGGGTCAGATTTAGAGGATAAAGTATTTATTGCAAATAAAACACCTTTATTGTCCGTGTGAACCAGAATCCTACGATTTTGAAAAATATCCTGCCAAACCACACAGACGCTAATACCGGGAATAGTTCCAGAAAAACTATGTTCTGTAGGACATTCTTCTGCAACCATACCTTATGCCATTTACCCGATAGCCAACGACCTTGCAAAAAAGCTCCAAAACCCGACGAACCCGCTGCATCCGTAAAAAATTCCAACTGGATGTTAGATATAAATTCGCCTTGCCAAACCGTCGAACCGTTAAAATCGCACAAAAATTGGTCCCAGACCATAAGGTCTTCCTTTATGTTTTTTGAGAGACGGATGTGAGCATTCTGACTCTTGAAACCGCTGATGGCCAGGGAAAATCTTCTAGAGAAAACCCTGGCCATAGGAATAATTCTGGCTGCAAACGCCAAAAGGCCTAACAAGGACTGAGCTTCTTTTAAGAGCACCTTCCTCTTAGATAAAAAGGAAGAGATCAATTGTCTCATCTTATCTTTATTTTAAGAGGAGGAAGCCTGAATTCCATAACGGATGAGTCTATAGTAATACCCAAAAACTCTAATGAAGTGGTTGGAAAGACCGTCTTCTCAGTGGCCAATGGGATACCAAACTGCTCACAAGTGGACAAAAAGGTATGTAAATAGGAGCTGCTTGACACTAAGGTCCACCAGAAGATCCTTAAAGCTACACATCATGCCGAGACATAAAGAAATTCAGGAACAATTGAGAAAGAAAGTAATTGAGATCTATCAGTCTGGAAAGGGTTATAAAGCCATTTCCAAAGCTTTGGGAATCCAGCGAACCACAGTGAGAGCCATTATCCACAAATGGCGAAGACATGGAACAGTGGTGAACCTTCCCAGGAGTGGCCGGCCGCCAAAAATTACCCCAAGAGCGCAGCGACGACTCATCCAAGAGGTCACAAAAGACCCCACAACAACGTCCAAGGAACTGCAGGCCTCACTTGCCTCAGTTAAGGTCAGCATTCATGCCTCCACCATCAGGAAAAGACTGGGCAAAAATGGCCTGCATGGCAGAGTTCCAAGGAGAAAACCACTGCTGAGCAAAAAGAACATCAAAGCTCGTCTCAATTTCTCCACAACACATCTTGATGATCCCCAAGACTTTTGGGACAACATTCTGTGGACCGATGAGACAAAAGTGGAACTCTTTGGAAGGTGGGTGAGACGGCTGGACCAACAAATAAAAAATCGTCCAGGTAATGTAGGAAACCCCCTTTGGGAAACTTGGATGAAGACACCCAGTGTAAAAAAGTAGAAAATGCTTCGAAATAGAAGCATGACAGGGTGAAGCCCATAGGTAGGCATCTATCAAAATAAAACTGGCCTTGAAATTGGAAACCTAATGAATTGAAACCTTGTGGGTGTACTGGCAAAAGGCGAAAGGCAGATTTAATATCTGCCTTTGCTAGTAAAGAGCCTTGACCAAAATGTCTCAACATTGATAAGGCTTCATCAAATGAAGCATAGCAAACTGGTGCGTCTACATTAGCAACCTCATCATTTAGTGATGCATCAGGTGGGTAGGACAAGTGGTGAATTAAGCGATAGCTACCATTCTCCTTCTTAGGAACTATACCCAATGGAGAAATCCGAAAGTTCCGGAAGGGAGGTACAGAAAATGGGCCAGAGATTCTGCCTTCACTCAATTCTTTCAATATTTTCTCCTGAGTTACCGAAGCATACATGGTAGCAGATTTTAAGTTCTTGACAATCTTACAACCTGAACCCATAAATGATGGAACCAAGAAACCTTCCTTAAAGCCATTAATTAGCAGAGCTGCCATCCTGTGGTCTGGGTAGCGTTCTAGCCAGGGAAGCATTCTTGTTAGCATCACTGGTGTCGATGCTTTTTCCATGAGTGTCTCTGGGAAGTGATTGAAGAGAGGAGGCAGCTGGTCTCCGAAAACACCTGCTAGCCGAATGGCTCCCATTGCAGTGTGAACACTCA
The DNA here is from genome assembly GCA_028564925.1 of Lithobates sylvaticus. NCBI lineage: Eukaryota > Metazoa > Chordata > Amphibia > Anura > Ranidae > Lithobates > Lithobates sylvaticus. The sequence continues at coordinate 670,157,671 of CM053026.1, read as the reverse complement.
TGTCTGTACCGGCAATTCGTTAAATGCGAAACATAAGCCTTTGCGAAACGTCGTTTGCGCATTAGGTGCCAATCTTTGACTAAACTGGGGTCTTGCTGGCAGCATAAGATTCAGCCATAAACCAACGTCCTTTGATCCCCAGTGCAGCGAAGGGTGCACCGACAACTTTTGGCGAAAGTTTTCATCGTATGTATACCATGCAGAGCCGCCAAAATGGCGAAAGGCCTCTGCAATTATGTCCAAATGTTGAAATAAACCTGAACATTTATCTGGAAACCGTTCACCCATAACTGCTGCATAAATGCAGAATGCCTGCAGCCAATTCTGAAAAGTTCTAGGGATGGCCCTCCTCCTATCTTCTTCAGCCCTATCCCCATGCTGCTTCTCTAGCTTAGCCAAAAATTCCTTTGAGGCTGGCAGTAATGACAGAATGTCAATGAATTCCCCTTTCCAAATCCTTTCTTTAACTGACTTATGCAGATGAAAGCCTAGTGGTGATAATGCACATGGCAGTGGCTCCCTGAAAGAGGACTCACCCACTGACATAGCTAAAGAATTGAGAGGCAATTGAGTGTTAAACCTTGCTGGATTCAAAACCTTTAGACCAGAGATTTTTTCTTTATACTCCTCTTGTGAGGCAGACTCGCTCATATTCTGCCATACCGTACCAGCCTCATTCATATATTCTGAACAACTCACCTTATTATCCATAGCACCATGTAAATGTGCACCTGTTCTCATATTGTCAGCATTGCTGTAAACCAAATTATCTTTATTCTCAATAGATGCACCAGATGCCTGTGCTCTCTGAAAAACCTGAGAAACAGCAGGCGGCTGTATAGCCTGGTCAGTACCAAAAACTTGTGCACTTGACCCTTCACCAATATTACCTCTTTTTGATTTAAAAACCTCTTTTGTAATAACCTTATCTGCACCAGGTAACTGTGCCCTTTTTTGTAAATCATTATTAATATCATCATAAACTTCAGCACCATTAGCATGTGCCCCTTTAAATTGCTGTAAAACATTAGATAATGATTCCACCAAACTTAACACACCAACATTCTGAGGCATAAAACATCTCTCACCATCCTTATATAATGACCGCTGCTCACTCTGCTGCATTGAAGAAAGCTGAGTAGCGCTGCTCTCCTTCACACAGGAAGCCCTCTTGGGTATCACACTGCCAGCCCTCTCCTTACATGACACGCTTGGAGAGGCAGCTGTTCTCTGCCTTTTTTTCTTCCTGTCAGGTTGATGCCTGGTGCCGCCCCCGCCTGAGGCCGGTCTTTCCTCCGTCTCAGGAGGAGTGGAGGTAGGCGGAGGAGAGGTACTCTCCTCCTCCAGGCATTTTAAAAGCCATTCCTCGCCGCCCTCCTTCTCAGCCCTCTCAATGAGGCGGCAAAGGAGGGACTCACGGCCACTGGAAGAATGGCGCTTCATGGTGCAGGACGTCCGCGCTTCAGCTCCAGTCAGAGCGGTCTGTGAGGGAGCCACTCCAGGCCCTTAAATAAACTCCTATAGCGCGCGCTAGAACCGCCAAAAAACAGACCAATCCGCCCACTTCTGCTGCACACCAATCCCCTGCTCCCCTGGTTGCCCAGGGATACCGTTCTAAGCTGCACCTGTGAATGCAAAAATAGATATGAGAAGCAAACGGTCCCCTTTGAGCTATCCCATGGTGGTCCAGCATATTGCAAGACCTTTCATTATGTAGAGATGCTTTTATGAACAGGGGT
>CM053026.1:670090013-670155464 GCA_028564925.1 Lithobates sylvaticus | reverse complement strand
TCAAAGATCCTTCCTTCATACACATTAAGTACATGTCTTCCGGTTTTAGGTTTCTGCTTTGGTTTCCGTATTTGTACATTTGTTTATGTTAATAATCACGTAAATAATCCTACTGTGGCCTTTTCACATCTCAGTATGCTGCCTTAGTCATGCAAAGAACAACAATATGTTAACTGCATTGAGCATAAAGGTGCTTAGAGCTGAGATTTTCCAGCAGTTGTACAACTACAGGGCATACGTCCAACTGTGCATTAATCTGCACTGACATGGTGACTCACCTGATGGTGAAGGCGTTAAATATATGTTATTGCATACCCAATCAATCTGGTCCTGATGAGGCCGTGTTTTTCCTTTGTTGCATCGCTAATGAACGTAGCCAGCTGCGATTGTTACATAAAATGTCTAAGCTAACAATCAAGATAATACTATTTTTCTAAGAAGCGTAAACATGTAATACCTTGTATAATAAGAAGTTGCAGGTGCCTGCGAAGCTGAATCTGCGGGCTGACTGACCTAACACTCTATATTCCCCAGACAAAGAATGCAAACAAAAGTCTTTTAGGTCTCTCATTTTCTCTTTATTCTTATTGTCCGTTACGAACAAACAGGTTCAAATTTAAATTTTGTAAGGTTATAATTGGTCAGATGACTGGGGCTGTGCAAATAAACATTGCAGCTCTGATTCTATAATACATTGAAAAGATCTCTATAGAAACCACAAAGCATGCTATTGAAATGACTGTACAAATAAAAATATGTGATCATATAATTCAGGGCTGCTGTTGAGGGATTGCATGTACACAATACCTCTATTATAAAAGTGTCAGCTTTATCAGTGCAAAATGAGTGGGAGAGCACTGCTAGATAAGATGTATCAAACATAATAGAGGGCGATATAAATCACAAAGGAACTATTTACAGTTCATTTCCAGATCACACGCTTCCTGGAAATTGTAGTTCCCTATTAATACATTTGAAGGATCTGTTATGCTGTCAATAACAGGTTCGTTTTTACAGGAGGAAAAAAAAGAATCAGTGTTTAATGACTTTTCAAAGCACTGTATAATCCCGAATATACACGATCGGAAATGCCGCCAGCAAAACTCAGATGAGAGCTTTTTGTCGGAAAATGCGACCGTGTGTATGCTCCATATGTCTTTTGCTGGCGGAATTCCAGCCAGCAAAAGATTGAGAGCATGTTCTCTATTTTTTGGTTGGGAAAAGTTCCTATCCGAAAATGTGATTGTCTGTATGCAATTCGGACATGCAAAAAATCATGCAAGCCCGGAAACAATTCGACGAATGCTCGGAAGCATTGAACTTAATTTTATCAGCTCATCGTAGTGTTGTACGTCACCGCGTTCTTGGCGGTTGAAAGGTCCGAGAACTTTTGTGTGATTGTGTGTATGCAAGCCAAGCTTGAGCGGAATTCCGTCGGAAAAAACGCTTGTGTGTACGCGGCATAACAGTCATGGCAGAAATACTGAGGGAGATTTACTAAAACTGGAGAGTGCAAAATCTGGTGCAGCTTTGCATAGAAACCAATCAGCTTCCAGGTTTTATTGTCAAAAGTTAAAGTGATACTAAAGTCTTTTTTTTTTTTGTTTAAAAATAAAAAACATGTTATACTTACCTATCAAAACCAGTGAAAATGAAATATATATACCAAACTGCATATATAGCAACATTCACAACGCAACAATAACACCTAATTAATTCAGTGTTCAAAAATGTATTGATCGAATATATATAATATTCCATGTGCAAATATAATATAAAAAAATATAAAAGATAAAAAATGTAAATATCATAAAAAGAAAAAAATCAAAGCAAGAGTCCAATCAGTCCTCTTTAAACAAAAAAAAAATGTGATGATATTCCCAGTGATGTCCTAATAAAGAAAAAAACACTGTAAAGTATCCACCACGTAGTGTCGCATTAGACCCACTTCTAGGGTTCAAGGGCTTGGTGAAAAATTACAAGACTGTGGCTACAGATAATGAGACTATGGGCTCAGACTGGCCAAATAGGTCTGGAAGGTCTCTGAGGCCATTTAGAGGACTGGGTACAGAACACGTTATTGTTGCCATGCATTGGGTCATATTGCGACTAACTGTACCCTAAATGATGAACCAATGCAATGTTATAATGCTTATTTTAAAAACGTATGTCTCTTTTTGCACAGGTGGCGTGTACTGCATCATATCAGGGACACATGGAAAAATGTGTGATTTCAGTTGATGGAAAGCCAGTCACTGCTCTGCTAGATTCTGATAGTGTTGTGACATTAGTTAAAGACAATTGTGCAAATCATGCAAAGTTACACCCTAGCACTATTGTTTTTTTTTTTACATACATGGTGACACACGTGACTACCAGACTGCTGTGGTTGAGGTGACACCCCTTGGGGCACGGTGGCACATTCAGTGGGGGTGGTACCCTCACTGCTTCATGAAGCCCTAGTGGGGAGAGATTTTCCACACTTTTGGAGTTTGTGGGAAAACAAAAACAGTCGGGAGGGCAGAGCTCCCCCCTGCTGAGGAAACATTGAAACTCACTCCAGACCCTTTTGATTGCAAAATTGAAAGGGAAACTGTTGGTGTGTCCAAGGAAGGGGTAGATCATTTTCCTTTTTCTGTAATGGCTGGGGAACAGGAGGAGCTGGAATCCCACCCCCATCTGGAGGATAACAAACAAGAAATTATCTCTGACTCTAATAGTTATAGTGGGCAGAATGTAGTGCCTGACTTAGAAGTCAGGAAAGATGATTTTTGTATGGAACAACTAAAGCCCCATACACACGGTCTGACTTTTTCATGGATTCTGTCCGATCGGACAATGTTGTTGAAAAATCAGACCGTGTGTATGCACCATCGGACAGTGTTCGTCGGTTTGTCCGACGGACAAAGTCTTATCTCCTGCTGGAAAGATTTGCCGTCAACCCGGTCCGATCACACCAAACCCGATCGTGTGTACGGTTGTCCGACCGGACAAAGTGCTACGCATGCTCAGATCACATTACAAGACCAAAGCTATTGGCTACTAGCCTCTACGTAGTCCCGTCGTAGGCAACAAACGTCACCACGTTCAGAATGATCAGATTTTCCGACAACTTTGTCCGACCGTGTGTACGCAAAACCAACATCGGACAAAGTACGACGGACATGATCCGACGGACCTGGTCCGCGGATTGTCCGACCGTGTGTATGGGGCTTAAGAGACACCACACTCAATAGAGTCAGAAAAAACATAAAATTGATGGATGGGGAACCTGTTGAACTTAATGTAGGGGTTTCTTTTCCCTACATGGCTCTTAAAAATAACTTGCTGTATCAGGTGGTAAAGCAAGGATAAAAGGAGGTAGAGCAGCTAGTGGTTCCCAAACCGTATCGCCAGATAGTATTAGATTTAGCCCATGGTCATGTAATGGGTGGACATCTGGGTATAGAGAAAACCAAGAAAGAGAATAACCCAGAAATTCTTTTGGCTTGGGTTACATGTAGATGTCAAAGACTATTGTGAGTCATGCCCAGAGTGTCAGTATTCTGCACCATCGCCCCATTTTCACAGTCCGCTTGTACCGTTACCAATAATTGAAGTGCCTTTTGAAAGAATTGGCATGGATCTGGTGGGACCAGTAGTAAAGTCTGCTCGGGGCCATCAGCACATACTGGTAATAATGGGCTATGCCACGCAGTATCCTGAAGCCATTCCCTTGTGTAATACCTCAGCTGAGACTATTGCCAAAGAGCTTGTCCAGGTATTTATTCATGTGGGTATTCCAAAAGAAGTATTAATGGATCAAGCCACACCATTTATGTCCAGGGTCACTAAAGAATTGTGTAAGTTGTTCAAAATCTCCCACCTCCGTACCTCTGTCTACCACCCCCAAACTGATGGTCTTGTGGAGAGATTTAACAAAACCCTCAGCCTGGGTTCACACTATAGCGAATTCGCAGAGGGGCAAAATACTGCGAATTCGCAGGACATTTGAAAACCCATTGTTTTCAATGGGGCACGTTCACACATGTCCGGTGCATGCGCAATGCGAATTGACGAAAACACGCAACCGTCTCAACCTGTGCATTGCGGGATGGATCAGGTGCGAATTCAGGCCCATTATCTTCTATGGGCTCGCATCTGATTCGCATGTGGCTTGCGTCCTGAACAGAAATTCGCGCCACTCCAACACCTCCCCTTCTTCCTGTTCCTCCACTGTGGCTTTTGAAATCCGGAATGGAACCAGCATGTCCAAAAGAGGCCAAAAAGCGTCATCAAAGGAGAAAGAATCTGTGGATTGTGAGGAGTTGATCAGACTTGTGAGGGAAAAACCCATGATTTATGACAATAAGGACAACGTTGCCAAAAAGCGCGCATGGCAGGAAATTGCCAGAGACCTCTTGCCAGAGTGGAACAGGTGCTCTTCCCAAGTTCAGGCTGACAAATGTAAGTTTATTTTATTACCTTTTACTACCTGTATATGCTGTCCTGTATTTTTTAGATGGTGTACATTAATGTAATTTATTAGATTTTACCAAACAGCATGTGGTCACCCCCAAATCTGTACCAGGCCACATGCTGTAAACATTGTGCACATAACAGGTTTATCTAGGGATGGATGAGGGCCTAAATAAATGCATATTCTTATAATTCCTAAGGTCAGTAATATGACATACACCAGAAATGTGAGGTAAAAAAGTTTTATTTTTCAAAGGGCAAAATTAAATACAAAATTTTTCAGACAGCACACTTAGCATTATATTATCATGCATTTACATCCAGGAAAAAAATACATATTTATTTTTAATCAATAGAATTCATCTGCCAAGGCACCTCCCCAGCTGGTGACAAAAAAAAATTCTTAAATTCTTCTCTAATAAGTGTACCAGTAGTGGTGCCCCTAGAAATATTGCAATGTGCTGCCTCCATGTTATGGGTCAGGGAATCGTCAAAAAGAAACCCATCTCTTTCACGCACATAGTTGTGCAGGGCACAGGCAGCTTTAATTGCACTGATCGCATGATCAATACTCAGGGTAATAGAGGTATGCAGGAATCTCCACTTATTGCAAAGAATTCCAAATGTACATTCTACTACCCTGCGTGCCCTAGTCAGCCTATAATCGAACACTCTTTTTTCAGTTGTCAGAGAGCGACTTGAATAAGGCCTGAGCATGTTCTGTGACAATGCGAAAGCTTCATCTCCCACAAATACATGTGGGAGAAAAGGGCTCTGTAGTCCCTGGCAGGGCAGAATTATTGGGCAAGTCTAGTGTATTGTCACGCAGCATGCGGCCAAATGAGGAATGTGAGAATACACTAGAATCTGAGCTGCTGCCATAAGAACCTACATCAACATAAATAAATTTATAATTTGCGTCTGCCACTGCCATTAATATCAACAAAAAATATTTTTTGTAATTAAAATATTGGCTCCCACTAGCTGGAGGCTTGAGGATGCGTACATGTTTGACATCAATGGCTCCTAGACAGTTGGGGAAGTTGCATCTCTCCCAGAATAGGTCCGCTATCATCAGCCATTCTTCTGGTTTGGGCTTCTTCATCACAATGTCTTTCAGTTCTTCCCATATGACTAGGCAGGTATCATGAACAATGCCACAAATCGTTGATTTTCCAACCTTAAATTCATAGTGCAAACTTCCAAAGGAATTCCCTGTTGCTAGGTACCTAAAATGACAAAAAAAAAAAAAAACATCATTATGTTGTCCTTTATTTTTCAGTGCGGTACTTACAGACAAGATGGCGTAGCATGCGTGATGCTTACAGAAAATACATGAGGCACCTCAGAGAAAAACGGAGTGGCTCGGGGGCAGCGCCTAGGGTACCCTATATGTATGCCAGGGACTTTGATTTTCTACAACCTATAGTGGAGATGAGGGAGTAAGTTTTCATTTACATCATCTATGTAACGCACAATCTGGTAATCATCAATATGCCGAGATAATTTTTAAAATTTTTACTCTAAAAAACAGGACAGAATCTAGTTGGGAGGAGCAAGATGTTTTGGAGGAAGAACAAGAAGAACAAACAGAGGAGGAAGCACTCATTGATATTCCAGAAGACACAGAGGATTTAGCACTAATCCAAACATCTTCCAGTCTCTGGGAAACTCAGCCAGAAGAAGAATGTTCAGGGGCAGAGGAGGCTGTTCCTGGGCCATCCTCTGCTCCTGCACAAATTGATCAGCCTGGCAGAGGGCTACGGAGGCGCCCAGCAATATCCCAACCAGACCTAAGTGAGCGCTTATTAGACATGTTAAAAAACATGACAGGAAAGGTGGATGCATTTTTATGTCCCGATACAATCCTGGCGCTCAGTTTTGTACCCCTAATTAAAAAGATACCCCCAGAGCGGTACTATGAAATGCGAAAAAATATAGAAAAAATGCTGCACTCCTTCTCCCAGCCACAGGAGGAAGCTGCATTTAAATACCCAAATGTGCCCCAACCAAGACCTCCCCATCACTACCCAAGATACCCGCACTACCCTGAGCAGCAACACCATCCTTACCCCTATAATCCACCATCATATCCCTCAAGTTATGACAGGCCAATCTCTAGATATGAAGGGCCACCCAGTAACCTTCCCTATCCCATCCCATCCCCACTTCCTTCAATTAGGCCCCCCCCCCCCCAAACTCAGGGTATGTATGGGCAAAGTCAACATGGGGAGGCTAGGCCTGCTCACCAAACTGCCAGTGATGATCGGGCTTTCACTACGGAATACTCCTATGATGCCCCTTTCCAACAAAACTATCAAAATCTGTGATGAGGTCTGTCCTGGGTTAAGGACCAACATGACACATTTTGATAGAACAGGGAAGAGGCCTACTTGACAGGCTAGTTTTTTGATTTTAAATTATTGCAGAGTTAATTTATGTTTTATACATGGGTAAAGTTTATATTTTTATCATATTTTATGATACGTGAATAAATAATTATTCCTACATTTTTTGTGCGGTCATGTTTTGACAAATACCCAGGTTAAAAAACATAAAAAAAGAAAAAAACATGGTCAATCTAACGCATAACAAATGACATGAGTGATGATAATTACCTTAATGTGATCAATAATCTTTCAGCAGGCTGGATACTTGTTCGGAAGCTCGTGTTCTGACACTGCAAGCGAGGGGAGATTAAGCCGAGCAATTCGTCAAAACTGAGTAAACAAAAAAAACATCATAAATACATGTGGGAAAAACATTGGGGCATACTGTAAAAAAAAGTAAGGTAAGTGGTTAAGGACATTAAGTTCAAATCTAACTATGGGTAAATAAGTGACAGGAAACCAAAAAAAAGGCATATGGGTCCTCATTTCAACAAAGAAGAAGCCACTGGCCTTTTAAATTAACAGTAACAATTGTCTGAGCCAAAAATGCTAAACAAAGCTGCGTGGCAGCACCACCACCCACAAAGCAACTTGTGACTACCAATTTTGGGCCAAGGTATTTGGGGGGTAAAACATCCCCCAAAAAAATTAGGACCTGGCTTACACCAGGAGGGGGGTGCAAGGTGAGGCTAATTTAGTGCCCTTAAGGTTGCATGCAGAAATAATGTACAGTTGGTATTTGGGGGGGTGGGGGCAAGGCTTATTAGTTACAATAATCTTAACATAACATAATCACACATAGGTTAGACTGGATGGACTTGTGTCTTGCAAATATAAAACACATTATACATCTAGGGCTACAAATTAAGTATGGTTTGGCAGAAACAGTACTCACCTACTAATTGACATGCGGTGAAATTGAAAAATTTCCCTTCATGCCCACGGAGGTGCCCATACAATATCATGAACTGGCCTTTTTCTTCTCGATTTGCAATGATGGGATGAACCCAGTATCTTCGTCTTCTCCGCATCCTTCTGCGATTTTCTTCTTCCAGCAAGATTGCTGCTGTGGCAGCAACAACAGTTGGCATGATCATTGGCAGAGCAGCACACATCTTGCAACGAAACACACACAACACAGGTACAGACTGCTGGACAACCAGAAAGTGGAGACTGAGCTCCCAGGTTTTATAAGCAGCCGCACAATCAGCCAAACAGCTTGGTCAGCACAAAGTTAGCAACTCAAATTAGGCAGGAAGGGTTACTAATGAATTTGCTGCGGCTTTGCACCGAAACCGCGTACAATCCGCAGAACAGTCGGCGTTTCACTGCGCAGTCACGCAGGGCCTTGAATTCTCACCGCACTAGTCTGAACCCAGGCTCAAAAAACATGTTAAAAAAGGTTGTGGACATTTGTATTGTCTGTGTGTTTATTACAAAAAATAAAAAGATTGAAAAAAAAAAAGGCGGTGGACGAAGATGGGAGAAAATGAGATTTTTTGCTGTCATACCTCAGGTTTTCCATACGAGAGGTACCTCAGGCATTCTTCTTTTGAACTACTGTATAATAAACATCCCAGGGGATTGCTAGATGTCACAAATAAAACATGGGAGGGTGAGGCCACGCCCTATAGAAGTGTCATCGAGCATATCTCACTGATGCAAGATAGAATCGCTGCTGTCATGCCGCTTCTACGGGAACATAAAGAGCAAGCCCAGGAGGCCCAGAGTAGGGTTTATAATCGGGGCTGCCAAGACCCTAAACCTACCTTCAACCCTGGTGATAGAGTGCTGGTACTAGTCCCCATGGTAAATTCCTAGCAAAGTGGCAAGGTCCCTTTGAAATTATGGAAAGAGTGGGGGAAGTAAACAAAAAATGCTACCAGCCAGGAAAATGGAAGGATAGAGAGTCATTACTGGCAGTCCCAACACCCCAAAAGGACATGTCCCCTGGGACACCTGAGGTACCCATAACTGAAACCTTGTCAGTGGCCCAACAAAAGGACATTAAAGAGTTTGTGAGTAAAAATTGAGACTTTTTTTCCCTCACCTGCCCGTACTGATCACAGTTATACAGCATGACATTATTACGGAAACAGGCGTCTGCATAAATGTAAAGCCCTATAGAATACCCGAGGCTAGGTGAGAAGCAGTTGCAAATAAAATAAAGAACATGTTAGAATTTGATGTGATAGAGGAGTCCCACAGTCAGTGGCGGTGCGTGCATAGAGGGCGCAGGAGCGCCGCCCCCCCTCTCCTGCACCACTCTATCACCAATAGATAGATTCATGCATTGCATGAATCTATCTATTGTCACTGCTGCCGCCCCCTATTCAGGTGTCCGGCCCCTGATCGGGCGCCGGGCATCTGAATTACAGTGGGGGGGGTGTTGCTGGAAGCGCCCCTATTAGAGCTGTAAGCTCTAATAGGGGACACTATTAGAGCGGTGTGCTCTAATAGGCTTCCCTAAGTGTAAACAGCGGGCGCACGGCTGTGCGTTCGCTGATTACACAGTACTGTGTTAGGGAAGCGAATACATCGCTTCCCTAACACAGACCCGCCTCTCAGCCAATCAGGTTGCCAGGTCTGTTACCTGTCACCTGATTGGCTGAAGTCACAGGCGCTGTGATTGGACGCTAGGCGTCCAATCACCTAGCGTCCAATCACAGCAGAAGAAGACAGGAGGAGCGCGGGAGAAGACATCCGACGGAGACATCCGACGGAGACACCGCTCGTCGCCTGACGCCGTCACCAGCTGCACACCGGGACAAGGTAAGTGCAGAGGGCAGGCAGGGGGCGCAGTGGCAGAACTTGGGGCACAATGGCAGCACTTAAGGGGCACAATGGCAGCACTTAAGGGGCACAATGGCAGCACTTAAGGGGCACAGTGGCAGAACTTGGGGCACAATGGCAGCACTTAAGGGGCACAATGGCAGCACTTAAGGGGCACAATGGCAGAACTTGGGGCACAATGGCAGCACTTAAGGGGCACAATGGCAGCACTTAAGGGGCACAATGGCAGCACTTAAGGGGCACAATGGCAGAACTTGGGGCACAGTGGCAGCACTTGGGGCACAGTGGCAGCACTTAAGGGGCACAATGGCAACACTTAAGGGGCACAATGGCAGCACTTAAGGGGCACAATGGCAGAACTTGGGGCACAATGGCAGAACTTGGGGCACAGTGGCAGCACTTAAGGGGCACAGTGGCAGAACTTGGGGCACAGTGGCAGAACTTGGGGCACAGTGGCAGAACTTGGGGCACAGTGGCAGCGTTTGATGGGCACAGTGGCAGCGTTTGATGGGCACAGTGGCAGCGTTTGATGGGCACAGTGGCAGCACTTGGGGCACAGTGGCAGTGTTTGATGGGCACAGTGGCAGCGTTTAATGGGCACAGTGGCAGCGTTTGATGGCACAGTGAGGCTGTTTGTTTGCGCCCCCCCAAAAATTTTGAGCACCAGCCGCCACTGCCCACAGTGACTAGTCAAGTCCCATAGTGTTGGTCCCAAAACCAGAGGGAACTATAAGGTTTTGTAATGATTTCAGGAAGTTGAACAGCGTGTCCAAATTCAATGCGTACCCAATGCCTCGGGTCGACAAGCTTGTTGACAGATTGAGAAGTGCCTGGTACATAACTACTTTAGATCTGATTAAAGGTCATTGGCAGATACCCCTAACAGAATCTGCAAAAGAGAAAACAGAGTTTTCTACCCCCAAGGGGTCTTTCCTGTATAAGCAGATGCCTTTTGATTTGCATGGTGCTCCTGCCTTATTCCAGAAAATGATGTATAAGACATTATCTACAGCTCAGATTGTGAATCGCATTTGTCCAGGGTGCGAGCAATAGTAGATTCCCTTAGGAAAGCAGGACTCACTGCCAACCCCAGAAAGTGTGCCATAGGCTTGGAGGAGGCCAAATACCTACATTATTGGTCAAAGGCTGATCAAAAAATATTTAGGCAGTTCAAAAGTGGCCCTAGCCTATAAAATAAAAAAAACGTTCATGCATTTCTTGGGATCACAGGATACTACAGGCGTTTTATACCCAATTTTGCCACCATTGCAGCCCCACTGACAGATCTGACGAAGAGCAAAGGGTCGGTCATGATTAAGTGGAATCCTGGGGCAGAGAAGGCATTTCATATGTTGAAGCAAGCTCTTTGTGTACAACCTGTGCTCGTGACCCCAGAGTTCACAAAGGTGTTTGTGGCACAGACAGATGCCTCTGATGTGGGACTGGGTGCGGTACTGTCCCAAAGCTGAACAGACATGAGAAAAACTATGCCATTGTTGAGAAGGAATGTTTAGCTATCAAATGGGCCTTAGATGCCCTAAAGCAGGGGTGCCCAACCTTTTAAAGAGCGAGGGCCACTTAATCGAATTGGTAACAGTGAGTGGGAGGATGACAGGTCCGTGTCCACGGACACAGCCCACTCTACTCTATGGGCCCTCTCATCAAATCCAATTCGCCCAGATGGAAGGGGCAGATCCCTTTCTATTTTTTTTTTAGGTAGGCGGGTGAAAACAGACACATGTCCATTTACATCTGCTGCTCCATAGAGGTGAATAGTAAGTCTGATTGGGTCAGACCAATCATGTGAAAGGGGCCTAAGGCTGCTTTCACCCTGATGCACTGTGATTTGCCCAAACTGCGGGTGCAGCGCAGTGAACCTGTCACGTACCTAGTGGCGAGTCTGGATTGCAGTGGGAGACCTCTCTTACGTCCCAGACTTGCGGCCCCTGGAGATGGGGACAGGGGGCGCAGAAGTCAGAGGAGGCACGAGTGTCTGGAAGGAACAGCAGCTGTAGGTGGGCCTCAGGACTAGACCAGCGAAGACAGGAACCAGCAGACAGCAGGTGACAGGAACCAGCAGACGGCAGGTGACAGGAACCAGCAGACAGCAGGTGACAGGAACCAGCAGACAGCAGGTGACAGGAACCAGCAGGCAGTAGGTAGCAGGAACCAGCAGACAACAGGAACTGGCAGGTATGCAGCGGACCACAGGAACCAGCAGACAGCAGGTGACAGGAACCAGCAGGCAGTAGGTAGCAGGAACCAGCAGACAACAGGAACTGGCAGGTATGCAGCGGACCACAGGAACCAGCAGGCCACAGGAACTGGCAGGTATGCAGCGGACTACAGGAACCAGCAGACAACAGGAACTGGCAGGTATGCAGCGGACCACAGGAACCATCAGGCCACAGGAACTGGCAGGTATGCAGCGGACTACAGGAACCAGCAGACAACAGGAACTGGCAGGTATGCAGCGGACTACAGGAACCAGCAGACAACAGGAACTGGCAGGTATGCAGCGGACTACAGGAACCAGCAGGCAACAGGAACTGGCAGGTATGCAGCGGACTACAGGAACCAGCAGACAACAGGAACTGGCAGGTATGCAGCGGACTACAGGAACCAGCAGGCAACAGGAACTGGCAGGTATGCAGCGGACTACAGGAACCAGCAGACAACAGGAACTGGCAGGTATGCAGCAGACTACAGGACAGGTGCACAGGTAGGTCAGACAAGCCGGGTTTGGTAACAGAGGACACACTGCGGATAAGCCAGGGATAAGCCAGAGAATGGTCGTGGGTAAGCCGGGATCGGGGCAGGCAGGAAGCAGGGCAGGTAAGTAGACAAGCCGGGTCACAGGTGCAGATACAGAGAAGTACAGGACTAACACACGGAACGCTGTAGATCAGGCAGCAAGGATTGCATGGAGATGGCTGGTTTAAATAGCCCGCCTGGCGCCAGTAACCGTGCGCGCGCCCGTCCGAGACCGCGCGCGCGCACCCGCTCGATTCCGCGCATGCGCAGTAGCCCGCGCACCCGTTCGAGCCCGCACACGCAATCGCAGCGGTGGAGAACCACTAGGCCCAGCAGAGCTTTCCTTACATTGCCCCCCCCCAAGGGGCAGCCTCCGGATGCCCAACTGGGAACACTTCTCTGGGTGAGCTTTCTTGAAGGCTTGGATCAAATGCTTGGCATGCAAGTTGGTTTCAGGTTCCCAGGAATTCTCTTCAGAACCGTACCCCTTCCACTTGATGAGGTATTGTACCTGGTTATTTCTCTTTCGGCAGTCCACAATTGTCTCCACCTCGAATTCCTCTTCCCCATTGACCATTATCGGGGCTGGGGGATCCGTGGATCGCCCAGGGAAAGAATTGGGGACTGCTGGCTTCAGGAGTGAAACATGGAAGACCGGGTGTACCCGAAGTGACTCTGGCAATTCCAGCTCGTATGCTACCTCGTTGATTTTCCGCTTCACAGCGAAGGGGCCCAAGAATTTGGGGCCCAACTTCCTAGAAGGACAAGCAAGTCGGAGATTCACTGTGGACAGCCATACTTTGTCCCCAGGCTCCAGGACCAATTGCCCCCGTCTGCCCCTGTCAAAGACCTCTTTATTAAGATTCTGTGCCCGAGTCATAGTTTCCTGCAACAATTTATTGTTGGTTGAAAAGAAATCCACGGTCTCAAACACAGCAGGAACGGCACATTCTGGTACAGAATTTGGCAGGAATGATGGGTGGTAACCATAGTTGGCAAAGAACGGAGTCTGTTTGGTAGTGGAGTGGGTGGAGTTGTTGTAGGCGAATTCCGCCAATGGCAACAGAGAGAGCCAGTCCTGTTGAGAAAAGGATGAAAAGCAACGCAGATACTGCTCAAGAGTCTGGTTTGTTCTTTCTGTCTGCCCGTTTGTCTGTGGGTGGTAAGCAGAGGATAAAGATAGTTCGATGCCAAGGGAGTTGCAGAGGGCCTTCCAGAACCGAGACGTGAATTGGACGCCCCTGTCCGAGATGATATTTGCTGGAATCCCGTGAAGTCTGACAATGCCGGCAATGAAGGCCTGGGCCGTCTCTGGTGCCGAAGGAGTCCCCTTCATGGGGATAAAGTGGGCCATTTTGGACAGCCGGTCCACTACCACAAAGATGGCCGTATGGCCTTCGGAGGGGGGAAGTTCCACAATGAAGTCCATGGTTATTAGCTTCCACGGCCTTTCCGGAGCAGGTAGGGGTTTGAGTAGCCCCCAAGATTTGGTCCTGCAGCTCTTGTTGCGGGTGCACACTGTACATG
This sequence comes from Lithobates sylvaticus, assembly GCA_028564925.1. Lineage (NCBI taxonomy): Eukaryota > Metazoa > Chordata > Amphibia > Anura > Ranidae > Lithobates > Lithobates sylvaticus. Next base: position 670,141,542 of record CM053026.1, on the reverse strand, counting down.
ATTCCACATACCTTTGGCAGTCTTTTGCCAGTTGGGGCCACCAGAAAGTGCGCTGGACCAGGTCCGTGGTCTTGGCTATGCCGAAATGTCCGGCCAGTACATGGTCATGACATAGCCCAAGTATAGTGACCCGGAGACTTTCTGGAACGAAGATCTTACCACCGGACCAGAATAGGCCATCTTTGGCGGAGACTCCTGGCCTAGCAGGCGGCGGGTCCTCCCTGGACGCCTGCTTGATCCGGCTTAACAGGTCTTCATGGAGAAGTAGGAAGTTCTCAGCGGTTAGGATGGTGTCAGGTGGATTAGGCTCCTTAGGATCGATGAACATCCGTGATAAGGCATCAGGTTTGGTATTTTTGGAGCCCGGCCTGTAGGTAACATGAAAGGCGAACCGGGAGAAGAACAGTGCCCACCTGGCTTGTCGTGGCTTTAGTCTCTTGGCGGCCTTCAGATACTCCAGGTTCTTGTGGTCTGTATATATGAGAATTGGGTGGGCCGCCCCTTCCAACAAGTACCGCCATTCCTCCAGTGCCGCCTTGATTGCCAACAGTTCTCGGTCGCCCACGTCGTAGTTCCGCTCAGGAGGTGTCAATTTACGGGAAAAGAACCCAACGGGGAACAGGAGGGCCTTGGGGCCTTGCCTCTGTGATAGTATCGCCCCGACTGCGATTTCCGATGCGTCCACCTCCAAGACAAATGGGAGAGCCGGGTTGGGGTGCTTTAGGATGGAGGCGGAAGTAAAGAGTTTCTTAAGGGCGACAAAGGCGGCCTGGGCCTCGGTTGTCCATTGGAACCGAATCCCTTGTCGGGTTAATTGTGTGATGGGGGAGATGATGGCCGAGAAACCTTTAATAAACTTCCGATAGAAGTTAGAGAAACCCACAAACCGCTGTACCCCTTTTTTATCCACCGGTGCAGGCCAGTCTAGAATAGCGGAGATTTTCTGGGGGTCCATCTTAATGCCTTCGATGGAGATGATGAGCCCCAGGAACTGTATGCTCTGTTGTTCAAACTCGCACTTCTCGGGTTTAGCATACAGACCATGTTGCCGCAGTCGCCCTAGCACGCATCTGACGTGTTGTTGGTGACTGTCCAGGGAAGAAGAAAAGATTAAGATGTCATCTAGGTAGATGATCACAAACAGGTCTAAGTAGTCTCGAAAAATGTCATTAATGAAATGTTGGAACGTGGCAGGGGCGTTACAGAGTCCGAAGGGCATCACAAGGTATTCAAAGTGCCCGAATCATGTACGGAAGGCCGTCTTCCATTCATCGCCCTTTCGGATGCGTACCAGATTATACGCCCCGCGGAGGTCCAACTTGGTGAAGATGACCGCTGCCCCCAGCCTCTGGAACAACTCGGGGACTAACGGCAAGGGGTAACGATTTTTGATGGTCACCTTATTCAATTCTCTGTAATCGACACATGGCCGGAGGGAATGATCCTTTTTCTCAACGAAGAAGATGCCGGCTCCGGCAGGTGACGTAGAGGAACGGATAAAGCCCTTTCGCAAGTTGTCATCAATGTAGTCTTTAAGGGCGGAGAGCTCCAGCTCGGATAGGGGGAAGATCCTCCCAAAGGGAACTTCAGCTCCAGGGAGAAGCTCGATGGGACAATCGTAGACCCGATGAGGAGGAAGGGTCTCTGCCCCTTTTTTGCTGAAGACATCCAAAAAAGAGTGATAGGCCTTGGGAACCAGCTGATGGGTCTCGTTGTCCAAACACATTAAGGTAGTTGACGGAGCGTCAGTCCGAGGAAGGCAATGCTGGGAGCAGTAAGGAGAAGAGAAGGTAATCTCCTTGGTGGACCAGTCAATGCAGGGGTTATGGGCGCGGAGCCAAGGCATGCCCAAAATGACCGGGAACAGTGGGGAAGAAATAATGTCCAGACTCAGTAACTCCTGATGGAGATGGTTTATGCATGCCGGAAGAGGTTGCGTTTCTAGGGTGACAGGCCCGGATCTAATGGCTGAACCATCGGCCAGGTGTATCTGTAGTCCTTGGGCCTTGTTCCGTAAGGGGATGCTATGGGCAGTAGCAAAGTCTGAGTCCATGAAGCAACTGCAGGCTCCAGAGTCAATAATGGCGGGGACCATAATGTTCTTTCCGGGCAGCTGTAACAAAATAGAGAGAGCAAGGTGAGAAGAGGCGTCGGTAACGGCCATTATCTGGTCAACTGAAGGAGGGCGCCACTTACGGGTCTTGGTTGGACAGGTTCGCACATAGTGCCCTGGCTCCCCGCAGTATAGACACAAATTGTCCCGACAGCGTCTCAGCCGTTCTTCAGGAGTGAGAGCAGGGCGAAGCACACCCAACTGCATGGGCTCAGTTCCTTCGGTGGAGGCAGAGGGTCGACCCGGCGGTGGACCTCTAGGAAAGTAGGGTACCTTTGGCAGCATCCAAGAGGGACGAGGTGGAACAGAGGCCCTCTCAGACCGTCGTTCGCGTAGGCGCCTGTCGATCTGTATGGCCTGGTTGATGAGCTCCTCAAGAGTTGGAGGAACCCCAACCCTAGCAAGTTCATCCTTGAGGGGATCTGACAACCCCAACCGAAACTGGTAGCGGAGGGCCGCATCATTCCAGCTGGTATCAGCACTCCATCTCCTGAATTCAGCAACATAGTCCTCGGCGGGCCTACGCCCTTGGAGTAGAGCATGGAGGGCAGTCTCAGCCGTGGCACAGAGTTGCGGGTCCTCATACATTCGGGCCATTTCATCAAAGAAGGTATTTAGATGAGCAAGTTCCGCGGCCTCCTGTTTAAGCAGACGGTGGGCCCAGAGCTGGGGGTCGTTCTGGAGCAGGGAAATCACAAAGCCCACTTTGGTGGACTCCAAAGAAAATGTTCGGGGCTGTAGTGCAAAAAACAGTTCACATGCACTGCGAAAAGTCCTGAACTTGCTACGCTCACCGGAGAACCTCTCAGGTGTGGGTACTCGAGGTTCCGGGGGAAGCATCACGACAGTCGGTGGAGTAGGCTGGCTAGTGGTGAGGCCTGGGGATCCCTGAGTAAGGACATGTTTTTCAAGTCGGGTATAACCTTCCTGTAGGTTAGTGACCGCTTGTGCAAGGCCTGCTAGGTGTAGGCAGAGTTCTTCCATAGGAGAGGCTCCCTGCTCAGACTCGGTCATGGCTGCCTGATACTGTCACGTACCTAGTGGCGAGTCTGGATTGCAGTGGGAGACCTCTCTTACGTCCCAGACTTGCGGCCCCTGGAGATGGGGACAGGGGGCGCAGAAGTCAGAGGAGGCACGAGTGTCTGGAAGGAACAGCAGCTGTAGGTGGGCCTCAGGACTAGACCAGCGAAGACAGGAACCAGCAGACAGCAGGTGACAGGAACCAGCAGACGGCAGGTGACAGGAACCAGCAGACAGCAGGTGACAGGAACCAGCAGACAGCAGGTGACAGGAACCAGCAGGCAGCAGGTAGCAGGAACCAGCAGACAACAGGAACTGGCAGGTATGCAGCAGACCACAGGAACCAGCAGACAGCAGGTGACAGGAACCAGCAGGCAGTAGGTAGCAGGAACCAGCAGACAACAGGAACTGGCAGGTATGCAGCGGACCACAGGAACCAGCAGGCCACAGGAACTGGCAGGTATGCAGCGGACTACAGGAACCAGCAGGCAACAGGAACTGGCAGGTATGCAGCGGACTACAGGAACCAGCAGACAACAGGAACTGGCAGGTATGCAGCGGACTACAGGAACCAGCAGACAACAGGAACTGGCAGGTATGCAGCGGACTACAGGAACCAGCAGACAACAGGAACTGGCAGGTATGCAGCAGACCACAGGAACCAGCAGGCAACAGGAACTGGCAGGTATGCAGCGGACTACAGGAACCAGCAGACAACAGGAACTGGCAGGTATGCAGCGGACTACAGGAACCAGCAGGCAACAGGAACTGGCAGGTATGCAGCGGACTACAGGAACCAGCAGACAACAGGAACTGGCAGGTATGCAGCAGACTACAGGACAGGTGCACAGGTAGGTCAGACAAGCCGGGTTTGGTAACAGAGGACACACTGCGGATAAGCCAGGGATAAGCCAGAGAATGGTCGTGGGTAAGCCGGGATCGGGGCAGGCAGGAAGCAGGGCAGGTAAGTAGACAAGCCGGGTCACAGGTGCAGATACAGAGAAGTACAGGACTAACACACGGAACGCTGTAGATCAGGCAGCAAGGATTGCATGGAGATGGCTGGTTTAAATAGCCCGCCTGGCGCCAGTAACCGTGCGCGCGCCCGTCCGAGACCGCGCGCGCGCACCCGCTCGATAGCCCCGCGCATGCGCAGTAGCCCGCGCACCCGTTCGAGCCCGCACACGCAATCGCAGCGGTGGAGAACCACTAGGCCCAGCAGAGCTTTCCACTACCAGCAGCTTCATTCACAAAAGTGCTGCTCTGGGATGGTGGGTCGGCAACCCGTGATCTGGGCTTGCCAACCTACCATCTTAGAGCAGGAGGTCGAGGGCCACATCAGAGGGCTCCACGGGCCACATGTGGCCCCCAGGCCACTGGTTGGGCACCCTTGCCCTAAAGTATTATCTGTTGGGGAGACCACTCAAACTAGTCACTGATCATGCCCCTCTCAAATGGATGTGTGATAACAATGAGAAAAACAGTAGCGTGACAAGGTGGTTCCTCGCTCTTCAAGCATTTAAGTTTACAGTGGAGCATAGAGCTGGGAAACTTCAGAATAATGCAGATGCCCTTTCCCATATTCATTGTCTGGTTGGGACAGTTGCTCAGCAACTGGCATAGATTCAACAAGATGATGGAAATATCCTCAGAGATTTTGGTGCATATTGACATGATAGCATCACGCAGTTGGTGCAAGTTTGTCGGCTGCACATCCATGATGTGAATTTCCCATTCCACCACATACCCAAAGGTGCTCTATTGAATTGATATCTGGTGACTGTGGAGGCCAATGGAGTACAGAGAACTCATTGTCATGCTCAGGAAACCAGTTTGAGATGATTTGAGCTTTGTGACATGGTGCATTATCCTGCTGGAAGTAGCCATCAGAAGATGGGTACACTGTAGTCATAAAGGGATTGACATGCTCAGCAACAATACTCAGGTAGGCCGTGGCATTTAAATGATACTCAATTGGTATGAAGGGGCTAAAAGTGGGCCAAGAAAATATCCCCCTCACCATTGCACCACCACAACCAGCCTGAGCCATTGATACAAGGCAGGATAGATCCATGCTTTCATGTTTTTTACACCAAATTCTGACCCTACCATCTGAACGTTACAGCTGAAATCGAGACTCATCAGACCATGCAACATTTTGACATTCTTCTATTGTCCAATTTTGGTGAGCCTGTATGAATTGTAGCCTCAGTTTCCAGTTCTTAGCTGACAGGAGTGGCACCGGGTGTGGTCTTCTGCTGCTCCAGAGCCCATCTGCTTGAATTTTTGATATATTGTGTATTCAGAGATGGAATTCTGCATACCCTGGTTGTAACAAGTGGTTATTTGAGTTACTGTTACCTTTCTATCATGTTGAACCAGTCTGCCCATTCACCTCTGACATCAACAAGGCATTTTTGTTCACACAAATGCCGCTCACTAGATATTTTCTCTTTTTCGGACCATTCTCTGCAAAAGCCTAGAGATGGTTGAAAATCCCAGTTCATTTGTGGACTTCTTGCCAACTTGAATGAGCCTGGCAGTTCTCCCTTCATTAACAAGCTGCTTTCGCCCACAAAACTGTCATTCATGGGAAGTTTTTTTTTTTTTCCACTGTTCTCTGCAAACTATAGAGACTATTGTGAGTGAAAATCCCATGAGATCTTTCGTTTCTGCAACTATCGTATTTGTTACCAATAATCATCCAACAATTTTTGTTTGGCAGCTTGTGTTTTTAAGCAGGCATACAGTACCTAATACAGTGGCCAATGGATAGATAGAAATATGTACATAATCTATTCTGAAGTGAGATAGAGAGAGAGAGCGAAAATTTGAAAAAGGACATGTATTCCAATTTAAAATTCAAGTCCACTGTTACCAGAGGCAAAGAAAAAATTGTAATTCAAAATGGCCATAAAATGTTTCTGGTCCTCTAATATTAATGTTAATATTGAATAGCAATTCAGAAAATCATGTACTTAATATACCCTAAATGAGATAACCTGGCTTCACCTTAATATTAGAACTCTTATAAGTAAGACATGCTGCAAATCTCTATGGTAACCAGTGGAATTGTACAGAATGCATTTTTTTAAATAAAAAAGCCCTTGAGGTAGGGCTAAGCTATCTCATTAGTAGGGTATTCAGGAAAAGCTAAGCCACAAGGTTAGCATTCATATGTCATGTGTCATGGACACATATAGATATAAAAATGAAGGTGTTTAATGGGGAGCCAAAGACGTATAGATATACAGATCCATTAAGTGGGCATATGACAGATTGTGAACAGATATGAAATGCAATGTTAAGCAGATGGAAGTGGCGAGGTCACGGGTCATTTTTGATCCATTCACTCCTCTAAGAAATGCTTATTATAGGTTATTTGAGACAAATATATTAAAAAAAATAAAAAATAAAGCCAGTTTACATTAAAAAAACTTTACCTTTTTTATCTTTTTTTTAGTCCTTTGAAAAAATCATCAAAAGTCTCATTGATTTAGACTCTCTTTTGTAGTAGACTGTAGTGGATGTTAAAAAACTTTCATGCCATCTGTGTTTTCTGTGAAAAGATTATCCCTCACTTTATGTCCTAGCAGTGATCACCTGCAGAGAAATTGAGAGGAAATATATCAAACCTGAACATACATAAAAACCCTACAGAGGCCTTAGACCAGCCTTTCCCATCCAGGGTTCTGTGGAACCCTTGGGTTCCTCCTGAGATTGATAGGGGTTTCATGAGCAAAGAGCAGCTTCTGCCACTCAGATAAGTTGCCATTAAAGTCATTGATCTTTTTAGCTATCTGAAAGCCCCCGTACACACGGTCGGACATTCCGACCAAAAAATCCGTCTGATTTTTTCCGACGGATTTTGTCCGAAAATTGTGTTGCGCACACACGGTCGGACAAAGTTGTCGGAAAATCTGATCGTTCCGAATGAGTTGACGTAGAAAACGTACGACGGGACTACGTAGAGGCCAGTAGCCAATAGCTTTCGTCTCCAAATTTCTTCTGAGCGTGGCACTTCTTTGCTAACCACAAGTAAAAAAAATACAATATTTGGGTTAGAGTTATATTCTGTGCAGAGGGAGTTCTATCAAGTAAGGTATCTCATTCATCCCTAGGGATATGCATGCTTCTAAAAGCTTGCTCACAATTAGCCGACTCAGGTCACATGAGAATTTCTCAGCAGGGGTGTCTTCGGGGGTTGCCATTTATCTTGAAATTATTTTCTTCACTACATTTGCTGTTTGCTCAGGCTTCACTCAAGATATTATGATATGGTTTTGAACATCAAAGACACTGAATAAACCAGGTTAGAGCAACAACGTAGGAATAATTTTTTTTCCTCACAAAGGAACATTGTAATGATCACTCCATCCAAAAACTAATATTCCTTGCTATCATTATACTATTATTATCTACTGGGATTTTGGAATGGCAATTTCATTGTTCAGGCTTCTGTCTTTTATATATCTCTCAAGAAGTTTCACTGTAAAAAAAAAAGAAAAAAGTTAAATAATTGTGCTATTAAAGCAGTCATAACAGGACAAGAGAAGGATCCCCCAGGCAGTAGCTGCAGGAGGGAGTCAAGCTGGAAACTGAACAGTTTGGGGACCCGGGTCCTGCCCCAGGGGACATGTATCAATGCATCAAAAACTGAAGTTTTTTCTGGAGCACTCATTTTAATGATGCATAAAGTGAAAAATAAAAGTGAAATATTCCTTTAAATATCGTACCTGGGGGGTGTCTAAAGTATGCCTGTGAAGTGGCATGTGTTTCCCATGTTTAGACCTGTCCCTGCACAAAATTACATTTGTATTGGAAAAAAAAGCCATTTAACCACTTAAGCCCAGGACCAATTTGCAGCTTTTTACGATTCGGCACTGCGTCATTTTATTTGACAATTGCGCGGTCATGCGACTTGGCTCCCCAAACAAAATTGGCGTCCTTTTTTTCCAACAAATAGAGCGTTCTTTTGGTGGTATTTGTTTACCTCTGCGGTTTTTATTTTTTGCACTATAAACAAAAATAGAGCGACAATTTTGAAAAAAAAACAATATTTTTTACTTTTTGCTATAATAAATATCCCCAAAAAATATATAAAAAAATATTTTTTTCCCTCAGTTTAGGTTGATACGTATTCTTCTACATATTTTTGGTAAAAAAATCAAAATTAGCGTTTATTGATTGCTTTGCGCAAAAGTTATAGCGTTTACAAAATAGGGGATAGTTTTATAGCATTTTTATTAAATAGGGCAATCTGTGACAAAGACCTGAAGCACCGAACTGTATGCTGTCTACCGGGGGCTCGGGTTCGGCACATTACGGATCTGGTGGACAAATTACTGGGAGGGGCTGGGGAAGATCCAGCTGTCATAGTGCACGTTGGCACCAATGCCAAAGTGAGAGGCAGATGGAGTGTTTTAAAGAATGATTTTAGGGACTTGGGAGCTAAATTGAGGAAAAGGACCTCCAAAGTAGTATTTTCAGGAATACTACTGGTACCTCGAGCCAGACCAGAAAGGCAGAGGGAGATTAGGGAAGTAAACAAATGGCTGAAGAGCTGGTGTATTAAGGAGAGGTTTGGGTTCCTGGAGGACTGGGTCGACTTCTCAGTCAGTCACCAGTACTATAGAAAGGGATGGACTGTACCTAAATGAGTAGGTTGAATATCTACTGGGAGTAAAGATGGCCAAAAAGTTAGAGGGTTTTTTAAACTAGGCGATGGGAGGAGGCCCCATAAAGAATGAGGAAAGACATCTGGTACAAAGGATGGGGAGATGGCGAAGGTATTGAATTTATTCTTCTCAGTCTTCACAAGGGAATCGGGGGGATTTAGTAACCAAAACTGCAGTGCTTATCCTCATGACACATTGCAGGAAGCACCCTCATGGCTAACAGAGGACAGAATTAGAATTAGACTTGGGAAAATTAACATTAATAAATCACCGTGTGGCTTACACCCGAGGGTACTTCAGTCAAGTAATTGCCAAACCATTGTTCCTAATTTTTACTGACAGTTTACTGACTGGAATGGTACCAGCGAATTGGAGAAAAGCCAATGTAGCACCAATATTTAAAAAAATGCATCCCTGGGAATTACAGACCAGTTAGCCTAACATCAATAGTATGCAAGCTCTTGGAGGGGATCATAAGGTACTATATACAAGATTTTAGTAATGAAAACTGTATTATTAGCAGTAATCAGCATGGATTCATGAAGAATCATTCTTGTCAAACCAATCTATTAACCTTCTATGAGGAAGTGAGTTGCCATCTACACGTAGATAATGGAAGGCCAGTAGACATGGTGTATCTGGATTTTGCAAAAGCATTTGACACAGTTCACCATAAACGTTTACTGTACAAAATAAGGTCCGTTGGCATGGACCATAGGGTGAGTACATGGATTGAAATCTGGCTACAAGGGTGAGTTCAGAGGGTAGTGATACATGAGGACTACTTGGAATGGTCAGGGGTGGGTGGTGGGATCTCACAGGGCTCTGTGCTGGGACCAATCCTATTTAATTTATTCATAAATGACCTGGAGGATGGGGTAAACAGTTCAATCTCTGTATTTGCGGACGATACTAAGCTAAGCAGGGCAAGAAACCTTGCAAGAAGATCTGAATAAATTAATGGGGTGGGCAACTACATGGTAAATGAGGTTTAATGTAGAAAAAATTTAAATAATGCATTTGGGCGGCAAAAATATGAAGGCAATCTATACACTGGGGGGAGAACCTCTGGGGGAATCTAGGATGGAAAAGGACCTGGGAGTCCTAGTAGATGATGGGATCAGCAATGGCATGCAATGCCAAGCTGCTGCTAACAAAGCAAACAGAATATTGGCATGCATTTAACCACTTTCAGACCAATTTGCAGCCAAAGGACCAGGCCCCTTTTTGCGATTCGGCACTGCGTCGCATTAACTGACAATTGCGCGGTCGTGCGACGTGGCTCCCAAACAAAATTGACGTCCTTTTTTTCCCACAAATAGAGCTTTCTTTTGGTGGTATTTGATTGCCCCTGCGGTTTTTATTTTTTGCGCTATAAACAAAAATAGAGCGACAATTTTGAAAAAAATGCATTATTTTTTACTTTTTGCTATAATAAATACCCCCAAAAAATATATAAAAAAATTTTTTTCCTCAGTTTAGGCCGATACGTATTCTTCTACATATTTTTGGTAAAAAAATCGCAATAAGCGATTATTGATCGGTTTGCGCAGAAGTTATAGCGTTTACAAGATGGGGGATAGTTTTATAGCATTTTTATTAATAATTTTTTTTTATTAGTAATGGCGGAGATCTGCGATTTTTTTGTGACTGCGACATTATGGCAGACACATCGGACATTTTTGACACATTTTTGGGACCATTGTCATTTTTACAGCAATTAATGCTATTTAAATGCATTGATTCCTGTATAAATGACACTGGCAGTGGAGGGGTTAACCACAGGGGGGCAGTGTAAGGGTTAAGTATGCCTAGGGGTGTGTTTCTTACTGTGGGGGGGGGGCGTGGCTGTCAGCTTGTGAATGCTGATCTCTGCTCCAATCACAGGGAGCAGAGATCGGCGTCACTAGTTGCTAGGCAGAACGGGGAGATGCTGTTTATCTCGGCATCTCCCTGTTCAGCCTTCCCGTGAGACGATCGCGGGGGTCCCGGCGCGCTCCCGATGGCACGGACAGGCAGAAAGAGGGACTTATATATACGCCCTCCTGCCTGTACGTGCCATTCTGCCAACGTATATCGTCGTGCGCCGGTCGGCAAGTGGTTAGAGAGGGATTGACTCCAGGGATAAAGTGATACTTCTCCCACTCTACAAGACTCTGATCCGGCCGCACCTAGAGTATACTGTCCAGTTCTCGGCACCAGTCCTCAGGAAGGATGTACTAGAAATGGAGTACAAAGAAGGGTAGCAAAGCTAATAAAGGGTCTGGAGGATATTAGTTATGAAGAAAGGTTGTGAGTACTGAACTTATTCTCTCTGGAGAAGAGACGCTTGAGAGGGGATATGATTTTAATTTACAAGTACTGGTGACCCCACAATAGGGATAAAACTTTTTTGCGGAAAGGAGTTTAACAAGACACGTGGCCACTCATTAAAATTAGAAGAAAAGAGGTTTAACCATAAACTACGTAGAGGGTTCTTTACTGTAAGAGCGGCCAGGATGTGATATTCCCTTCCACAGGCAGTGGTCTCAGCGGGGGGCATCAATAGTTTCAAAAAACTATTAGATAAGCACCTGAATGACCAAAACATACAGGGATATACAAGGTAATACTGACTTACAATCACACACATAGGTTGGATTTATTGGACTTGTGTCTTTTTTTCAACCTGACCTACTATGTAACTATGTAACTACTGTGTGATGTGTATGCCTGGCTACTCTGCCTATAAGTAACTACTGGATCAAGAGTAAAGTTGTATTTTAAAATGGTTGTAAACCTCTGAAATGAAAAATGTACAAAGCACATCCTTCAATAGGGTGTACTTGCCTCAATCCAAAGCACTTAGTGTATCTTATGCCGCGTACACACGTGCGGACTTTTGCCGGCGGACCTAGTCCAGCGGACAATCCCGCGGGACTTTCCAGCTGGGTCCGCTGGACTTTCCGAGCGTGTGGACTTGCCCACACACGCACGGACTTCTCCAGCGGATAATCCGCCGGCCAAAAGTCCGCGGGACTTTTGAAAATGAACGGACTTGCCCACACACGGAGCAGTCCGTTCATTTCGAACGTAACTTCAGGTTACGTAGCTAGCGTAGGCAGTAAATGCCGCCGCGCTAGCTCCGCAAGCTGGCATGGATTTAAAGGGAATCCCCACGCCGAAAAAAAACGGCGTGGGGGTTCCCCCCAAATCCATGTCAGACCCTCATCCGAGCACGCAGCCTGGCAGGCCAGGAAAGGGGTGGGGACGAACGAGCGCCCCCCCCCCTCCTGAGCCGTACCAGGCCGCGTGCCCTCAACATGGGGGGTGCCCTGGGGAAAGGGGGGCCGTGCGGCCCCCCCCACCCCAAAGCACCTTGTCCCCATGTTGATGAGGACAAGGGCCTCTTCCCGACAACCCTGGCCGTTGGTTGTCGGGGTCTGCGGGCGGGGGCTTATCGGAATCTGGGAGCCCCCTTTAATAAGGGGCCCCCCAGATACCGGCCCCCCACCCTATGTGAATGAGTATGGGGTACGATGTACCCCTACCCATTCACCTAAGGTGTAAAATGTAAAGTAAAAAAAAACTAGTTTATTGCACTGCTCCGGGGGTCTTCTTCCGTCTTGGGGGTCTTCTCGCCGAACTCCCCCGCCATTTACCAAGCTCTTTTACCGAGCGGGGGAAGTCCGGCTACCTTCTTCGTCGTCGCCGCCGTCTGGGGGTCTCGATCCGCCTTCGGGGGTCTTCTTCCGTCTTGGGGGTCTTCTCGCCGGACTCCTCCGCTCTCTTCTGCTCTTTTACCTAGCTCTTTCACGAGCGGGGGGAGTCCGGCTACCTTCTTCGTCGTCGCCGCCGTCGTCTGGGGGTCTCGATCCGCCTTCGGGGGTCTTCCGGGGGTCTCTTCTGTTCTTGCGGCGGTCGTCGTCTTCCGCGCCGCCGGCGCCTTCTCCTTCTTCTTGTCCTTCTTCTTGTTCTTCTTCTTCCGATGTTGACCCGACGCTCTCTCTGCCCGGAATGCCTGTGCCGCTCTGCGCTGAGACTTATATAGGGACATGGGGGACAGGGTCACATGCACATGTCACATGGTGACCCCGCCCCCTTGTGTTGTCACAGTCCCGGAGGATGCTGGGACTGTGACATCGCAAGGGGGCGGGGTCACCATGTGACATGAACATGTGACCCTGTCCCCCATGTCCCTATATATACTCATTCACATAGGGTGGGGGGGCGGTATCTGGGGGGCCCCTTATTAAAGGGGGCTCCCAGATTCCGATAAGCCCCCGCCCGCAGACCCCGACAACCAACGGCCAGGGTTGTCGGGAAGAGGCCCTTGTCCTCATCAACATGGGGACAAGGTGCTTTGGGGTGGGGGGGGCCGCACGGCCCCCCTTTCCCCAGGGCACCCCCCATGTTGAGGGCACGCGGCCTGGTACGGCTCAGGAGGGGGGGGGGCGCTCGTTCGTCCCCACCCCTTTCCTGGCCTGCCAGGCTGCGTGCTCGGATGAGGGTCTGACATGGATTTGGGGGGAACCCCCACGCCGTTTTTTCGGCGTGGGGAGTCCCTTTAAATCCATGCCAGGTCACGGAGCTAGCGCGGCGGCAGTAACTGCCTACGCTAGCTACGTAACCTGAAGTCACGTGCTAAATGAACGGACTTGCCGATGAGCGGCAAGTCCCTTCATTTCAAAAGTCCCGCGGACTTGCCCACTAACGGCGGGATTGTCCGCTGGACTGCCAAGTCCAGCGGATAATTTTAAAACCAAACTTAAAACTTTGGTCCGCCGGACTTTGGCGCCAAAAAGTCCGCCGGCGCCCACACACGAGGGGATTATCCGCTGGACTTCAGTCCAGAGGATAATCCCGCGGGATTGTCCCTTCGTGTGTACGCAGCATTAGTGTATCCAAAGCACTTAGATGTATGATTTCTGTCTGCTGTCTCCTTCCTCTGATATCTGCATGAGTCACTTCTGACAGGTTATGCTGACTATAAGGGATCCAGGGGGACAGGAGAGGGGAGCTTCAGCACACAGCCTGTGACTGACAACCTCAGCTCAGCTGTGTATGTTTCCATATGAGACTGTGTGTGGGGGGGGGGTGTCCCCTCCCTCCACTTTCCACTCAGGTCTCACATTACAGTCAGCTTCCTGCTCTATGCTGTGCAGTGTGTGACATCAGATCCCACCACTGCCTTCTGACAATCAGAAATGCTGTGTAAACTGTACACTTTGAAAGCTGTGGCTATGAGAAGGCTACAGGTAAAAAAAAACTATATTAGAGGATTTGTTTAATTTCTGTGTATCACCCGAGGCTAGTCACTTCAGTGGGTATATGTAAGGGGTAAGAAGTCAAAAAGGCAACTCCATGTTCCGAGAACAGGAAGGAAATTTGTGCTTTTTATTTGTAGGTAGAATTGGAGAATAAAATGTAACAAAATAGAGTTTGTAGAGAACCATATCACATTGTGATGGTTATTCTCTTGTCAAAATTTTTATTGATTTTCAAATAAAAGACAGAAACAATAAATAACGAAAAAGGAAAATAATAAGGTGCATTACATATATTCATTTTCACATATGAAGTATCATGTAATTTAAATAAAAGTAAATAACAACATGTGCATTATGCAGTCTAAAGTATAAAATAATGGGTCAGAAATCCGACACTGTGAAAACGTCTAATAAACAATGTTTCATGGGTATAATGAGTAACCCTGGATCACTACTAGAGGCGTTATAGAAATGCCTCCAGACCATTTTACCACCCCTATTGGGTGCAAACTGTGGCAAAATGGGGGCAATTTAAACGAACAGGTATTATCATAACTTAAGATAGTAGTAAGAGTACATAGGGAAAATTAGTATCTTAAGGATAATGAATAGCGAATGAGTATGATCATAACCTATTGTTTACAGTGTATTTTAACTTCAAGGTAGACAATCTGAAGAATAAAACAAGTTGGTATTAGATGTAGACAATTATAATGTCAAATAAATGAATTCAGTTAATATTTTCCATAAAAAAACTAAAGAGCTAAAGATGTGAGACAGAGAAGAAGAGGGAGGAAAAAGTAAAACAAAAGGAGAAAGAAGAAGAGGAAAGAAGGAAAGAGTTTCTCCAGGTGGTGATCTGCATATCAAATAAGACAATGTAGTTCATCTGATAAAATAATCAAATAACTATTGAGGTAACAATAATGACTGGTCGAAGTCAGGGGGAAGGTAATGTTTTACCCAAGGTTGCCAGATCTGTTTAAATTTATCGATATTATTGTCTTCTATGGCCGACATTTTAGCATAAGTTAAAGCTCTATTCATTCTATGTTTGGCTTCCGCAACTATCAGAGTTTTGGATTTCCAGGCTTTAGCTATAGTTTGTTTAGCGGCAGTACTAAGCTGGAGGAACAGCTTAAATTGAGGGTGCGTTAGCGTTGGAGGTTTCAGGTTCAGAAGAGCCATGGCTGGATCTGGAGGTATAGAACATTCTAGGGCTTTGGAAGCCAAAGCAAAAATATTTGTCCAAAACTCTTGGACCACCGAACATTGCCACCAGATGTGGAAATGGGTACCTGGGGAAGGACAACCTCTGAAGCAGTTGCTAGGATAAGTCGGGGTAAATTTGGCTATTCTAGCAGGTACTAGGTACCATCTTGCTAAAACTTTAAAATTGGTTTCAAGAGCGTGACAATTTGGGGAAGAGCTTTTTGTAGCCTGCCATACTTTGGACCAGTCATTAGTGTCAAAAACTCTGTTCATATCTACTGCCCATTTATCTGCATAGGAAGGTAATACATCCTTAGGGGGAGTAGTAAGCTGCTGGTATATCGAAGAGATAACCCCTCTAATGTGTGGATCACTTTTGCATATACGTTCAAATTGAGACATCTGGTTAAGCGGTGTGCCAACCTTTAGGAGAGGAGTGTAAAAGTTTTTGATTTGCAGGTATCTAAAGGTTTCAGATCTTGGGAGTCCATGGGTGTCACATAGTGTTGGGAATTCCATGATGGTGGAATTATGACATAGTTGATATAGTCGAGATAAGTTTAAAGTGGACCAAGCAGAAAATGACTTTGGATACCTCCATGCTGGGTAAAAGGCTGGGTTTCCAAGGAAGGAAAGAAGAGGATTATGTGGGGATTGAAGGTTGGAAGGCTTACCAAATTTATCCCATATTGATAAGGAATGCTTCGTAATGGGATTAGAGATATGTGACCTATCTGTGTGTTGAATCCATAATATATTTGCAATAGAGATAGGGTCACAGTCTACAGATTCAATCAATATCCATAGGGGTGATTCTACGTTAGAATGATATTTCGTAAGGATTGAGAGTTGTGCAGCCGAATAATAGGAAGCAAAATTTGGTAAGCCTAGCCCTCCCCTCAGTTTACTTAGATATAATGTGGTCATAGGTATCCGTGGTTTGATTTTCCCCCAGATGAAGGCCGAGACTCTACGTTGTAATATTCTGAGGAAATATGCTGGTAGTGGGATAGGCAAAACTCTAAACAAATAAAGAAATTTCGGTAAAATTGACATTTTTATTGCATTAATCCTTCCCAACCAGGATAATGGGAGAGAGGACCATTGTTTCATGTAGTTAGTGACTTGTTTCAATAAAGGGAGGTAGTTGGCTCTAAATAAATCTTTGAGTGAGGTTGTGAGCTGAACACCTAAATAAGGT
Organism: Lithobates sylvaticus; assembly: GCA_028564925.1. Lineage (NCBI taxonomy): Eukaryota > Metazoa > Chordata > Amphibia > Anura > Ranidae > Lithobates > Lithobates sylvaticus. The sequence goes on along the minus strand of CM053026.1, from coordinate 670,125,069 downwards.
AGTTGATTAGAAACCCAGTGAAATGGTAAAGTAGATTGGAGATGTAGGAGATCTGTTTGTTCTAAAGATATGTTAAGTACATTTGATTTGGTAGGGTTGACCTTAAGTCCAGAAACTGTAGCAAATTTGTCTAATAGGTTTAGTAGATTCGGAGCAGATATATGTGGATGAGTTAGGAATATGAGAATGTCGTCAGCGAAAAGGCATAATTTATGATGAAAACCTCCTAATTCAATACCCTTGATATCTTGATTACTCCTAATTAACTGTGCCAATGGCTCAATAAGGAGGGCGAAAAGTAAAGGGGATAGGGGACACCCCTGTCTCGTACCTCTACAAATATTCATCATTGCGGATTTATAACCGGCATATTTAATGTATGCTTTGGGGCTATCGTAGAGCGAAGAGATCCATTTTAGAAAATGATTACCAAAACCCCATTTTTGTAACGTATACTGCATATATGGCCAAGTGACAGAATCAAACGCTTTCTTAATATCTAAAGATATAAGACATGAAGGAATATGTCTAGATTTAGCTGCGTTCATGAGTAGAAGAGCACGTCTGATGTTGTCACCTGCCTGCCTTTTTGGCATAAAGCCGGTTTGATCACGGTGTATCAATTGACCTATAATATTGTTGAGGCGGGTAGCTAATATCTTAGCTAATAATTTAATGTCAAGGTTGAGTAGTGATATAGGGCGATAATTTGTCCATGTAGTTGTGTCTGAGTGTGGTTTAGGAATCATTACTATAATGGAGGTGAGTGTTTCTGTGCGGAAGGAATGATTTTCAAGGATGGAATTGAAGGCTCTGGTCAGGATTGGCGCTAGTATATGTGAGAACTGCTTATAGTATAATGCTGAGAAACCGTCAGGGCCTGGTCTTTTATTAAGTTTTAGTTGATTGATCGCATTCAGGACTTCCGGGGTAGTTATTTGGCGTTCAAGATTATCACGTTGTGGTTGATCAAGGGTGGGAAGACTAATATTGGAAAACATAGTATCTGCTTTTGATTTGTCAAACTCTTGGCAAGAGGAATATAGTTTAGATAGTTTGGAATGGAATACCTCCAGTATTTTTACCGGATTGCTAGTATATCCGTCACGTGTAGTCCTAAGTCTGAAAGAGGACTGCACTTTTTGTAACATTTTTAAACTACGTGCCATAGGAGTGTCAGGTTTGTTGGCTTTGAGATACTGGGTATGTTGGCGTTTACTCATAAGCTTGTCGGCTGAATCTGTTAAAAAAAGGTCTAGATCCAGTCTTGCTTTATCAAGCTTTGTATGATTATCAACAGTTGGAGAGGATTGAAAGACTGAGTGACATGTGTTGAAAGTATTTTCCAGTTTTGCGAACATAAGTTTACGCTCTCTTTTGAGTGTTGAAGTTAGACGGATAAGATTTCCTCGAATGACAGATTTATGAGCTTCCCATAATGTCAGGGAAGAGACATCGCCTGTATCATTAGAGGAGATGTAATCAGACAACGCTTGTTCGATTAGCAATCTATGGGATGGATGGGTTAGTAGAGTATCATTTAGGTTCCAGGTTGTATCGTGGGATCTGGGTATAGTTGAGGTTAGGGTGGTAAAAACTGCACAATGGTCTGACCATGGTAATGGAATAATTTTAGAGGATAGTATTTCTGGTAATAAACTAGTTGGAACAAAGATGTGATCGATACGGGAGAATGATTTGTGTGGATACGAATAGTGTGTATAACGTCTATTGGTGGGATTAAGTTCTCTCCATGTGTCTACCAATTTGTGGGCTGTCAGCAGGGGTTGGAGAGTCGTCTTAGCGGAGTTCGTATTAGGGGTAATTGGAGATTTGTCAAGGAAGGGGAATACTGTAGCATTAGAATCTCCACATAGGACCAATGTACCAAATTTATGTGTCTCGATAAGTTGGAAGAGATGAGACATAAAAGCTAATGGTTGTTTGTTGGGAGCATAATAAGAGACGACCGTGATAGGGTCGTCAGCAAGGTAACCTGTAATCAAACTGTATCTACCTTCTGGATCATTCAGTTGTGACACAAGGGTGAATGGAGTACTGCGGTGGAAACCTATAAGAGTTCCCCGTTGTTTAACGGGAGCAGAGGCAACATAAAATTGTGGATATGTGGAGGAGAGGAATTTTGGATGAGCCTTGTCTATAAAGTGAGTTTCCTGTAGGCATATAATGTGAGCCTTTTTAGCATGAAAAGTGCGCATAGCTTTTGTACGTTTATGTGGAATATTAAACCCTTGTACATTTAAAGACAGAATATTTATGGGAGCCATAACTGTAAATTATAGATTACTATAAGAATATAAACATGACTTACTTCTAGGTTCGTAATCACCACCTGGAGAGGGAAAAGATTAGAGAAAGCAAAACAGAAAAAAATAGAGTAGAAATAAAAAAAAAATGAAAAAAGATCAACCCTTTTATAATAGCATATTAGCAATAGTAAAAGGTAATAACACAGGGTGTGGGAACGTCTACAGAACATATTCAGCATGTTCCGAGAGGTTCCAGAGCCATCATCAGAGACCCGCATAGTCCTAACAGGTATCTGAAGATGGAACAGGGGGCAACAAGAATTTCCTGAGGGAGGAATAGCACCGGAGGACCACGAGATTATATAAAAAAAATTTTTTAACAACTAAAAGTCCGCTTTGTATAAGGACCTAAACAGAAAATAGAATATAAGGATGTCACTATACATTTATTAGTATAAATACCAATATGGGTAGGAAAGTGAAATAGGGAAAAAAAAAATAAAAGAAAGTCAGGTATCTATACTTTAGACACTAGGTCCTAGAAGGCATATTAGAAAAAGAATGGTCAAGTCTCGACTAAAAATTTCCTAATAGATATCAGAAAGTGGTGTGGGAGTATTGGGGATTTTTTTAAATTTTCAATCAGCAAATGATGCTGGTAGTAAGTATTAGCAGGATGGACTAGGTTAGAAGTTCAGTCCATAGAATCCTCGTTGGAGGGGGATTGATTTTCGAATCGTCCACGTTTGGGAATATGTTGAGAAGATGAAGAAGCTCCTGCAGAGGGTGTAGTGGTTTTTTTCTGCTGAGGAGGGATTGAGGCTGGACGTCTGCGTGGATGATCATTTGAAGTGGATCTATCTGCGATGCCCATTTCGACCAGGGCAGATTGCAAGTCTTCCGGGGACCTACAGATGTACTTAGTTTCAAGAAAGGTGAATTTTAGAGAAAAGGGAAATCCCCAACGATAGGTAATATGGTGTTGTTGCAGGATTTGCAACTGGGGCTTAAGTGCACGTCTTTTAGCAACTGTGAGAGGAGATATATCAGCAAAAAGCTGATATGGATAACCCTGAAATTGCAGAGATTCTTTGTCCCTAGCAGCCGCCAATAGTTGCTCCTTGGTTCTGTAGTAGTGGAATTTAGCAATTATATCTCTTGGTGGGCCATTTGTTTTGCGGGGGGCTAGAGCTCTGTGAATTCTATCGAATTCTAGTCTTTCCACAGGTATACCAGGCTGTAATTCTTGAAAAAGGGCTGTTATAGTAGCCGGGAGATCAAGGACAGTCTCAGGAATTCCTCTTATTCTCAGGTTCGATCGTCTATCCCTATTTTCCTGATTTTCTAAACGAGACTGTAGTGTAAGATTTTCTTCCTTTAGAATTTCAAGCTCTGAGGCGTTTTGCTGTGTGAAACCATCTAGGTCGTCCACTCTAGTTTCTAGCTCCGCTGTTCTCTGCCCCAACTCTCTAATTTCTTTAGTCAATTTATCTGTGATTCTGTCAGAGGTCTTCTTTAGGGCTTTGTTTAGCATAAATTCAAACTTTTTAAATATATCCTCACTATTCTCAGTCTGAGTTACCTCAGTATCTGAATCTGTATCTGCAGTTTCCACAGTAAACTGTGAGGGCGCTGTCTCACAGCGCTGTGTGATGTTCTGTGAGGAGATAGCTGCCGCCATTCTGAGGGTCTGTCTGGCCGGCGCCGTTTTAGATAGTGGCGCTTTATTTTTGGATTTATGTCCCCGCAGGACCATTCTATATTCACCTGGGGTCTAGATGGGGCTTCTGGCGCTGATTTGTACCGTTCGCGGTACCGCTGGGACCCGTAGTCCTCCGGCTATCTCCTCCCTCGGAGCGGAGCTCTAAGCCAGGACGTCCGCCCGCTCAGGCATCCGCGCATGCGCCCGTGATGGTTTTTCTCAAGAGATCTACAGACTATTGATATTGCTAAATAACATACAAACTCAGTTGATCCATTGTATATACTAGTGGATGAGCACAGAAGTTGGTTTTAGGTGAGACTTATGCCCCGTACACACGGTCGAAAATTCCGACCACAAAATCCGTCAGATTTTTTCCGACGGATTTTGTCTGACACTGGTGTGGCATACACACGGTCGGACAAAGTTGTCGGAAAATCATATCATTCTGAATGTGGTGACGTTCGTTGCGTACGACGGAACTACGTAGAGGCTAGTAGCCAATAGGTTTGGTCTCCTAATTTGATCTGAGCATGCGTGGCACTTTGTCCGTCGGAATTCTCTACACACGATCGGAAAAAGTCCGATCGGATTTTGTTGTCGGAAAATTTGAGAGCAGGATCTCAATTTTTTTCCGTCGGAGAGCCCGATGGAGCCCACACACGGTCGGATTTTCCGACAACATGGTCCGATCGGACATTTTCTGTCGGAATTTCCGACCAAGTGTACGGGGCATTAGAGTCACTTTCTGACAAAAAAATAATATAATTGGGAACTTGGGAGTTTACAAACATCTGGGTGGATCATTATTGATCTCTACTTTCATTTAAGCATTGAGCAATGCTGAAGTATTTGCTCAGGTTCTATTAGCCATTCCTTAGCTGGTTGGACTATTACTGATATTGATAGTACTTGTATGTTAAAAGAGAACATTATACATGTATACAGTACTTGTAAATTACATTTGTTTGTATTGCATGAATTATATCATTAGTATATATTGGTTGGAAGATCTGCATTCATTACTGGAATTGCATATCTTTACACTTAATTCACAATTAACACTGACACTTCAGACAAATCATTAGGTGCTCAATTCATTGCTTCTAGCAACCACACTTGTCTAATGAGCTCCAATTAATACTATCTTCTTTTGAATACCATCACCTTTATTACAAATACATTTGTACAATTGAATATATGCTGTTGCATTTTTTCTCTCCCATCTCATATTTGCACTGATGTACTGAAGGGCTGGGTTTTGCAATCTAAACCTATTCAGGGAAAGTTTAATACTACTACTATTACCAATGTAAATGATGAGATGCAGGACAAAACATTATTATATGTGCCCCCTACAGAACAGCCAAGGCCCAACATAGTAAATCTGCCCAATACTGCACTCTACAAATAGCTTTTTAAGCAGATTTATGCAATGTTGCTTGTTGAACAATGTGTAGTACAGACTCTTTTATGCAAGTTTTACAGTAAGTTCTAAATACTTTTGTGCTGCAACATACATGGGTCGCAAGCAGAGCTATGATCCAAAGGCAGTGTTGGTCATCTTACTTTAAAAAAGTAATTAGTTAAGTTACAAATTACTTCTCCCCAAAAAGTAATTGCGTTAGTAACTCAGTTACTACATTGGAAAAGTAATTAGTTACGCAGCAAAGTAACTGACTTTTTTTTTAAAATATTCTATACGTGTAACTAAGGGGCGGGTCTAGTATTACTGTAACCAAGGGGTGCATTTATTATTATTGTTATATAGCGTGTAACCAAGGGGCTGCTCTATTATTACTCTAACCAAGGGGCGGATGGCTACAGAAGAGGGCGAATGTTAAATTAATGGGCAGAGCTCGATATATAACAATAATCAAAAATGCGCCCCTTGGTTACAGTAATACTAGACCCGCCCCTTACTTACACGATAGACGCCCCTTGCAGAGTAGCACGAGCATCAGGAGCGTGCGGCATCGCCTCGTACAATTACATGTTAACTGCACCTGTGCGGTGTAGAGTTCACTCAGAGCTGTTTAGGTTCGGCAATTTTCGTAAGCTCCGTAGTCCTTCGTGCGGTGTAGAGTTCACTCAGAGCTGTTTGGGCAGAGCTCGATATATAACAATAATAATAAAATGCGCCCCTTGGTTACAGTAATACTAGACCCGCCCCTTACTTACACGATAGACGCCCCTTGCAGAGTAGCACGAGCATCAGGAGTCCTTCGTACTGCGCAAGCCCTGCGCCTGCGCAGTACAGGGGGTCCTTATCCGACAGGGGAACTTTTTCGGCAGGACACCGGAATTACACTACTGCCATCTAGTGGCGTTAGATGTAATTGGGGTAACTAAGCCAAAGTAATGGGAACTGAGTTACCATGAGGGGAAAAGTAATCAGTTAGATTACTTGTTACCCTCTAAAGTAACTGCGTTAGGTAACTCAGTTTATTTTAACTCAGTTACTTACATCACTGTCCAAAGGGCAACCTAGGCAGGAGACTAGGGCCTGGTGGAAGTCAATGGTGTTTGCATATCTGTCAATTCACAAGGGAGTTTGCACTTGCAGTCAGTTGAAGTCTGATGGGGCTGGCCATGAAAGTAAAATTGTGCAAACGGGGAAGCTTTTCTGAGGTGAAGATGCTACCTTGTCTAGGGCTACATTCTGCCTAAACCTATTACTGGGATCCAGGACATGAATTGCTACTATGTTTCTGCCATGGGTTTTATAATTTCTTACTGGCTTTTATGCTACATTTATTTTTTATCATTTCCATGGAGTGAATGGGAACAAGCAAACCTGACTTTGGGGTTGAATTAAAAACAAACTGCTGCTCCAGGTCGATCCACCACAGGACATCCAACTTCCAGAGGTGCTAGCCCAGCTCACCACTGTGTCAGTTGGAAAAAAAAAGAATCCAGATGGCTGCACTCTTCAGATCCGATAAAAATCCAATAAAAAGCCATCTTTATTTCACATAATCATCCATAAAAGCAGTGAAGTCACAGTGGGGGGGGGGGGGGGGGGGGGGGGGGGGGGTTAACCAAGTTACATGTAGGCACTAACCACAGCGTTAAAGCGTTAAGCATGTCTCTTTTCCCCCACTGTGACTTTTATGCATGATTATGTGAAATAAAGATGGCTTTTTATTGGATTTGAGGAGTGTAGCCATCAGGATTCTTTTGTTCTCATCTGCCTTAGGGTTTATTTTATGCTTTCTCTCTGAATGTTTCTAAGCAAATTGTACCACTGTAAACGTAATCAGTATTTTTTTTATAGTAACTAAAGGTCTAAATAGCAATTGAAAGTTTTATCACTGTTAAAAAACTATTTGCACAAGCTCTCCAATCCTTGGCCAAATTTGACACGCCACCTAACAGCATTCAAAATGCTTGTGTTACCTAAACTCCTTTATTAAGAACCCTCTCAATCTGTATCCCTAAATATTATCTTTGCTCATTGCAAACCCTCGTGACTAAATATATATGGCAAGATAAGAAACCTTGACGTGCGTAAAATATGCTAATTAAGCATCTATAGGGGGCTCATCTCTACCAGACCTGACAAACTACTATTCTGCAACTATCTTGTCACAAATTAAAGACTGGTTCCTACCCTCTCCAAGTTCTTTATGGGGCGAATTGGAACACGCAGCAATACCCCATAATGATTTATAGCTTTGGCTTTAGAGTAGATGTCCATGAACTGCTGTACCTGTATATTTTCCTCCTACAGTTCAAGCCTCAGCCTTAGCCTGGAAGAGATTGACTACCTCCCCTTGGGGCAATACTTCAACCACTAATCTGACTCCACCTATCTCTATTCTAAAATTCCTAATCCCTAATGTCCATCTTACTACATGGAGTAAAGACGCATCAACCACAATTGGTACACTATTCGATAAAGGCACCCTTAAACTCTTTGCCCAACTTACTGGAGAAATAAAACTTCAGCCTTCTGACTTTTACCAATATCTCCAGATAGCCCACTGTCTCCACCATAATCCTCAAATCCACACTTCTATACCTTCATGGGTGTGGACATACCTAAAACCATCCACAAATATGACTAAGGGGATATTGCTCATATATTCTACACTAGGGTGTAATATATTTACTAAATCTCTCCCGATAAATAAATGGGAGCATGATTTACGCTCTAACCACACATCAACTCAATGGTAGCTAGTGTTTAACTCTGTATACAAAGCTACAGCTAGCGCAACCCTTTGGGAAATTACAAAAAAATTAGCCTAACAAAGGTAACTAACCCCAACGGTTCTAACAAAGTATAAAAGGAGCACCTGCCCAAATTGCTGGAGGAGGTGCGGCCAGGAGGGAACATTGAGACACGTACTCTGGGACTGCCCCTATATACACACATTTTGGAAAGATGTTTGTTTAGTAATGACCAGCAACACAGGCTCCCATATTCCATTATCTCCTGATCTAGCACTACCCAATCTGAACATATCTCCTTCAACTCGCAAGGCCACAATACACATTCTACTTGCAGCCAGACTTTCACTGACTAGACTATGGGAATCCAATACTCCTCCAACGCTGATAGACATCATTATGATGACCCAAACGCACCACACATATGAGCTTCTGACTACAACAATAAAGCCCAGTACCTTCATGAAAAACAATTGTGGGCTTCATGGTTAACATGGTATGAGAATTATGTAAATAGATGACTAAAGAAGTGTTTAATTATGCTACACACTGAAGGTGTTGTTCATGTTATTCATGTACTTTTTAATTACTGCACTCATTTCTTCTTAGCTGTTCTAAGGGATGGAACTGTTATCGACCGCTAGGTAAATAAGAAACATTGCATATTAGTAGAAGTAGGATTTGGATTGAACTCAGCCTGTTCCCATTTTGGCACATGCATTAACAAACTAGCCATATTTGGCCAGTTCTCCTGCCCCCCATTGACTTTCCTGCCACAATGGCCAGCCGCCTGATGATGCTTATCTATTGCACTCTTTCTGCAAAATTACAGTTCTTTAGCTGACTGCTGTATGTAAACAACCCAGCCAGGCAGGGGCGTTGATAGGTCTACAAAAGATCTGGGGCTAGAGCCCATAGCAGTGTAGTAGAGAAAGTCATACGCTTGGGCCGGCATACACATATATATACAGTAATATACGTGTGTGTGTATATATCCCCAGAGAGCCTCCCCCTTGCATCAGGGTCCCCAGAGAGCCTCCCCTCACCTTGGGGACCCCTGCAGTGACTCTGTGCTATGGGCCCCAGATTCGGGGCTATAGCCCCAAAAGCCACCCCCTAGCAACGCCACTGCAGCCAGGGATCCTGGATGACATCATTGACCAAATATGATCATGATGTCAAGACTTCACCCAGGATCAATGGCTGGTTTGATTACAAACAAAAGCTGGCTGAGGTCTGTCATTGTGCACTGCTGCGGTGCTAACAATAGTGCTACTGTGGTCATTGCTAATGCTAGTTCAGTATTTTTGAACTTTCACTTGGTTCTGAGAGCTTGCAGTGAACCAAACTTCTGCAGAGCTTGCTCATCACGTATTAGCACTATGTAGACTTCTATCCATTCAGCTCAGCTGGTGTGGTTCTAGTATCTTTTTCACATTATTAGATGTGTTTTCAAAAACCTAAGTTGCTTATGAATCATAATGAATTTTAAAGCAGAGTTCCACCCAAAAATGGAACTTCCACTCTTTGTACTCCTTCCCCCCTCAGGTGCCACATTTGGCACCTTTCGAGGGGGGGGGGGGGGGGGGGGTCTGAGACAGAATACCTGTCTAATACAGGTATCCTATTCCTGTAGCCTAAGCCCCGGGTATTGATGTCACTGCCTGGGCTCCCTCCTCTTACCCCGGCCACCGGGCCAGTAGGAGAGAGGAGCGGAGCATAGCGCAAGCGCAATAGGGTTCCCGGCGTAAAGCTGCAAAGCTTCACTGCCGGGTTCCCTTACTCGCAATGGAGGTGGCATGGAAACATCAGCTGAGGTGCCGACATTGCTGGGCTCCAGGACAGGTAAGTGTCCGATTATTAAAAGCCAGCAGCTGCAGTATGTGAACCTGCTGGCTCTTAATTTTTCCAGTGGTGGACGGACCTCTGCTTTAAAAAAAACACAGTAGGTCCTTAAGCGCTAGAACTGACAACCATTGAAAACCATTGTCATGTCATAATAATATTTCAAAAAATTGCTAGAACCCAGTGCAGCTGCTAACTCCTGCTTTAAGTATAAGGTTTCTATCAGACAAAGGGAGCTGTAAAGCACTGCACTACTGCTCTTTAGCTAACTCATAGTGCTTTTGTTTATTTGTAAAACAAAAATAAATAAAACAGTTTTGGGTGGTGGGGGTTTTCAAATGCATCTTATGCCCCGTACACACGGTCGGAATTTCAGACGGAAAATGTCCTATCGGACCATGTTGTCGGAAAATCCGACCGTGTGTGGGCTCCATCAGACTTTTTCCGTCGGAAATTCCGACGGAAAAAATTTGAGATCCTGCTCTCAAATTGTCCGACAACAAAGTCCGATCAGACTTTTTCCAATCGTGTGTAGCGAATTCCGACGGACAAAGTGCCACGCATGCTCAGATCACATTACAAGTAGGGATGAGCCGAACACCCCCGGGTTCGGTTCGAACCAGAACCTTCGAACGGACCGAAAGTTCGCGCGAATTTTCGAACCCTATACGTTATAATGGACGCGAACGTTCGAAATCAAAAGTGCTAATTACAACGGCCAATATGCATGTTAATGTCATAAAACAGGTTTGGGGACCCGGGTCCTGCCCCAGGGGACATATATCAATGCAAAAAGAACTTTTAAAAACTAACGTTTTTTCGGGAGCAGTCATTTTAATGATGCATAAAGTGAAAAAAAAAAAGTGAAATTTTCCTTTAAATATGGTACCTGGGGGGTGTCTAAAGTATGCCTGTGAAGTGGCATGTGTGGGAAGAAAATATAGCTCTGTGTGTGTGATGGGACTAACACACTTCAAGTCCTATAGGTGCTTCTGGGAACAAAATATAGCTCTGTGTGTGTAATGGGACTAACACACTTCAAGTCCTATAGGTGCTTCTGGGAAGAAAATATAGCTCTGTGTGTGTAATGGGACTAACACACTTCAAGTCCTATAGGTGCTTCTGGGAAGAAAATATAGCTCTGTGTGTGTAATGGGACTAACACACTTCAAGTCCTATAGGTGCCTCTGGGAACAAAATATAGCTCTGTGTGTGTGATGGGACTAACACACTTCAAGTCCTATAGGTGCTTCTGGGAAGAAAATATAGCTCTGTGTGTGTGATGGGACTAACACACTTCAAGTCCTATAGGTGCTTCTGGGAAGAAAATATAGCTCTGTGTGTGTAATGGGACTAACACACTTCAAGTCCTATAGGTGCCTCTGGGAACAAAATATAGGAGCTCTGCCTGCCTGCCACGAACACACTACAAGTCCTATAGGTGCTTCTGGTAACAAAATATAGGAGCTCTGCCTGCCTGCCACGAACACACTACAAGTCCTATAGGTGCTTCTGGTAACAAAATATAGGAGCTCTGCCTGCCTGCCACGAACACACTACAAGTCCTATAGGTGCTTCTGGTAACAAAATATAGGAGCTCTGCCTGCCTGCCACGAACACACTACAAGTCCTATAGGTGCTTCTGGTAACAAAATATAGGAGCTCTGCCTGCCTGCCACGAACACACTACAAGTCCTATAGGTGCTTCTGGTAACAAAATATAGTAGCTCTGCCTGCCTGCCACGAGCACACTACAAGCCCCTCTTTCTCAATCAATCTTTGTAACTGAATCTATCTAACTCAATCTCTGTAAGTGAATCTCTCTAACTATCTAAATGCAGCAGAGTGTCACAGAATCAGCCTGCTCAATCTGCGCCGGAACAGCATGTGACCGGCGCAGACGGCGTGGCGGCGTTTTGTAGGGGGGGGCGTGTACTACAGCCCCTGAGCTGTAATTGGCTACAGGCGTCCTGCCTGTAGCCAATTATGGCTCTTCGAGTTTCCGGGGCTGTGATTGGCCAAGCATGCGGGGTCACAGTGCATGCTTGGCCAATCATCAGCCAGCAATGCACTGCGTCGGCCGCGCCGGCCGCAATGCATTGCGGGGCCGCTCGCATCACACGAACGTGATGCGAGCGGCCAAAATAGTTCTGGGCTCGCCGCGCGAGCGAACGCCCGGTGCTCGATGCGAACGTGGGTTCGCATCGAGCACCGGGCCCATCCCTAATTACAAGACCAAAGCTTTGGCTACTAGCCTCTACGTAGTTCTGTCGTACGCAACGAACGTCACCACGTTCAGAATGATCAGATTTTCTGACAACTTTGTCCGACCGTGTGTATGCAACACCAGTGTTGGACAAAATCCGTCGGAAAAAATCAGACAGATTTTGTGGTCGGAATTTCCGACCGTGTGTACGGGGCATAAGTCTCACCTAAAACCAACTTCAGTGCTCATCCACTAGTATATACAATGGATCAACTGAGTTTGTATGTTATTTAGCAATATCAATAGTCTGCAGATCTCTTGAGAATAACCATCACAATGTGATATGGTTCTCTACAAACTCTATTTTGTTACCTTTTATTCTCCAATTCTACCTACAAATAAAAAACACCCGTTTCCTTCCTGTTCTTAGAACATGGAGTTGCCTTTTTGACTTCTTACCCCTTACATATACCCATACGGATTTTGTGGTCGGAATTTCCGACCGTGTGTACGGGGAATTACACTTCATCTGTTCAGGGCAACATAACAGGTTCTCTTTATTATAGTACAATTCATTTGTTACTAATACTTACATGACCCATTCCTCCCTACCATTCAGTTTACCAGACACAGACCTTGGAAATTCCTGGTACTTACAAGTATGGGAGCGCTAGTGGCAGGTTCATTTTAAACTTGATCTGTAATACTCCTTATAACTTTGTTTTACTAGTTTACATTTTACATTTATATAAAACATTTGTCTGTCCTCAAAGGTCACATGTAACATGAAATGAACAGTACAGCATCATCAGTTCTGAGTATAAACTTTGGATTCAAGCATGTCACACTTTAGTCAATCGATAAATGTATCTACAAAAATGGTTGGCTTTTTTTTTTTAATTGCATATACTGTATACCTGGAAATTTAAAAAGAAATCCATCACAACTCATTTATTTCCATATTCAACTTCCTTAGTGCAAGAGCAGCTGAAAATTTGCATGAAAATTACAGTTTACAGTTTTGTTGAAAGCTTTTAAAAAGCTTATAGTGCATGCAGTCACTTTCCAACCTGTCTTTGCTAACCTCTTCATCTTATATCCATATAGCATCCCCTGATAAATAATGCTGTATCCAATTCAGCTTATGCCATCAGCAGAAAATAAACTCCACTGACCATTGTTTTTGTTTGCCTTTAGCTGAGTGATTGATTGCAATATTTTTGGCATAGAGTGCAGCTTTTTCTCCCGCTCTAGAGCATATCTCATTGATTGCTTCACAAAAAAAAAAATGTTTTGGATCTCAGCAAATTGCCTGAACACTTTACAAAGCTCAGCCTGCAGAGATCAGAAATGTTGCTAACATTTCATTGCATCATTTACATCATTATCTACTGATAGAATAACTAGAACTTGGGCCGGGGCTTTGTTTTCTGAATTAAAGACGCAGACTGTCTGATTGATGTCTTCACAGAAGCCTTAGCGTATGAAATATGGTGGGTCCATCTTTATCAAAGGCCAAAAATCTGTGCAGATTTTCTCTGGTTTGATCCCCTGAAATTAAAGTTAAAAGTTAAAGTTATTAAAGTATTCAGACCCCTGACCCCTTAAAAACACTGGTGATTTTTGTTTAAGCAAAATATATGCTTAAAATACTTTTTGCTTTACATTTTTGGGTGGTTCTCTGGGCAGTAACAGTATTTATGTGTATGCCACCATTAATGCCTGGACTTCGTTTTCCTGGAAGAGGGGTGGTGTGTTGCTATGGCCATTTGTATTGTCTGATAGGAATAAAATAGAGTTAGATTTTTAAGAGTATATGTTTGCCGAGAAGCCAGGCTTCCCCCTCCATTGATGTGTAAATAAACCAGTTGGGTAGGTTTTGGAGCTAAGCAAAGGAAGTTGGTATGCAGGAAGTTGGTGGGAGGGGCTTGGTGGTCTTTTGAAACAAGCATGTGGAGAGAGGAACGGTGTTGTGTTTGAAAGGACAATAAGGAAAGACATGGCTACCAGAAGCTGGAGAACTTTGGAGACGTTTTGAGTTGGACTCAGCAACTCAAGGAACCATGAAGGACATTACATCTTAAACCCTAAGTTGAGTAACGGTTTAGTTTACTTATTGCAGGCATATTTTTGTAAGCTATGAGTTGTGTTGTATTGTGTATTCTACAGTTGTACGTCCAGCTTTCCTGTTTAGTAAAGCATTGATACACTACAGAAGTCTAAGCTTCCTTGGTTTTACCGCAAGAACTTTAAGAGAAAGACGTAAAGCATAACAGGTGGTCTGGCAAGTGACAGCACAGCAGAAACCTCCCACAACAGGCAGCACTGAATTGAAGGGATTTAGTAATTTTTCAATAGAACATTCTTTGAGCTCCAATAGAAATTGTCCATATAGAGGTCCATATTTAGTCAATTATGTTACCTGGGATACCCACCCCTTTGTTTAAAGTCAGCTGAAGGGCTGTGAGCTGTCATTTATGGTAAGGAGTCATTACAGTGAGTTGGTGTGTGTGTTTTTTTATTTTATTTTTTCAACAGGTTGGCAAGCATCATTCTTTGTGTTTGACATGGATCTTCATTGCTGGAGGACATGGGGGATGATGGATTTACATTGTGGGACTTTTCTTTTTTTTTAAAAAGACCTTTGTCAACAAGGGGAGGGCACATGGCCTTCAAAATAATGGGGGGCCAAGATACAGCCTTCCCCCATGTGACCCCTAGTTACAAAAAAAAGATCAAATAGTAAACTAACACATCACATAGTGCCAACAATTCTTTATCGAAAAAAAATGTTCAGTGATGTAAACCCATCACTGTCCAGCAACGTGGATTCATTCATAATTATGATTTGTAATTCAAGTTAGTCATAATGAATGATGTCTATGGACTCTCCCGGAAAAATATACACCAACATGTCTGCTCCCAACAACTGTTAATCATAAATAACAGCTACTAACCCAATAGCTGTGTGCAAAAAAAATGGGCCAAGAGATGGTTGACATCATTGACCAAATAAAGTCATGGTGATAAACGCCAAATTTAACACACCTCCTCCCCATTCACACCTGAGACCATCTAACACTAACGAGTCACATGACATTGGGGAGGGAAAATGGCTAATTTGGCCCAATTTGGACATTTTCACTTAAGGGTGTACTCACTTTTGTTGCCAGCGGTTTAGACATTAATGGCTGTGTGTTGAGTTATTTTGAGGGGACAGCAAATTTACACTGTTATACAAGCTGTACACTCACTACTTTACATTGTAGCAAAGTGTAATTTCTTCAGTGTTGTCACATGAAAAGATATAATAAAATAAATATTTACAAAAATGTGAGGGGTGTACTCACCTTTGACTATCAATCAGTGAAGAATGTCCATCAAATTCAGAAAATATATATAAACATGCAAAAAAAAACATGCAAAAAGTACAGCATGAGTTATAACAATTAATATGAGATAACACAGCACTTGCATTTTAGGTGTATTGATGAGTTGTGCTGCATTACCATAGGGATTTATGATTGTCAAAAGTGAGGTGAAAACACTTTTTTGGTGCAGGCAGCAATTAATTGGAGAAAATTAATTTTTCATACTTGTTTAGAAAAACAATATTTGTTTGATATCACTTTGTTTATCATTTAAGTTCACTTGTTCATTGTATGTGGTAATTCGAGGTTGCGCTGTCAAAATATATATATAGGCTGCGCTAGCGCATATATAACTTATAAAAGTACCTAATGTGATAATCATTAAAGTGACAAGTGCAATTTGTAATAATACATCCAATATAGGGATCAATAATAATCAAACATAAATCTCATAAAGTGCAAGGTGCTATAAACAGGATAATCGCTAGGAGCGATAAATGCATGAAAAACATATAACTGCTAGAGACCACTAAATGTATGACAAAATAGGGTACTCAGTTGAGAGAAGCAGGATCCTTGAAACGACAATCCCCTCCATTAACCCCACTCACCGAACATAATGGACCCGCGGCTTTTCAGTCCTGTTGTCAAAATAGCGTTATGGGGGGATGGATGATGAATGAAGAAATTCCTTTTATAAAAAACTCCCAGAATATATGCGGATCCAGAGGGTAGGTGAGCCAAAAATGAGAGAGAAAATTTCATGTGAAGTATTGCTACCATAAAGCTGTCATACCGCTGTTATTTTCAAATGGCAAATGGCACCTACCCTCTGGATCCGCATATCCAGAGGGTAGGTGTCCCGTGTCCCACGTGCGGAGTGTCCCGCGTGCGGAGTGTCCCGCGTGCGGAGCGACGTCTTTGCTGCTCTGGCCAATCGCAGTGGCGCTGTGATTGACCGGAGCGGCGATACCCGGAAGGGTATCTGTGAAGAGATAGAGAGGGAGAAGAGGACGACGTCGGGGGCCCCGATCTAAGGTAAGTGATGCATAATGAGTTAGTATGCTAGTCATACTAGCTCATTATGACTTTGTCTTGTAGGGAATTAAAAAAAAAAAAAAACCGACCAAAAACGGGTATACAACCGCTTTAAAGTAATTAAAATATGTTTTTATTATTTCTATGACATATGCTTGTTCCAGGCTTGCTCTAAATAGTTGTGACTGTTTTGCCTTGCACCAGGTGAGTACCTAGTGGGTTTGTATTCTGTAGTAAAATTTGGGGGATCTGTTTGGTGATAGAGCTGTCCTTTCTCCTTCCTACAGTATACTTCAGTTGAATATCCAACATAAAGGTGTCCTTTTATGAAGCAGTGAAATCTATTCACTGCTTCATTCTCCGGCATTCACAGAGGAGATCTTTCTCCTCTGTGTGCCTGTTTATGAAGCGGAGTAGATCGCTTCACCCTTGGAGGAGTGAAGAGATCTACAAACGCTTCAAACAGTGGAGAACGGCCCCTGATACTGGAATCTCGTGAGACTTTACGAGATTACAGTACCAGAAATTCACTGAAACACTGAGATGTCCATTTATTAAGCAGTGATAAATTATCACAGCTCAATACACGGACAGACACCAGTGTGATTAATGTTAATAAAATAAAGAGTCCCCCCTACATTATATATACATGTATACACACACACATTATATATACATGTATATACACACACACACACACATATATACATGTATATACACACATTATATATATATATACATATACACATGATATATATATATATGTATACACATATATATGACAGGGGGACATGGTTACAGTGTTGGGGGGTCTGAACGAGGCATAAGGAAGTTAATAATCTTCCTCTTTCCTCCTCAGATCCCCCGGGTTTCTCTCTTCACTCCCCGCTTCACCTCCTCTGAGTTGGTGAATCGGGCAGTGTGAATTCTGACACAGATCGCCAGTGAAGCGCTCAGATCGCAGCTTCATACACTGGCCATTACTGTGTCATTCTATGAGGATTCTCCATGTGCAGAGATAATTGGCGGGAGAACAAGTTCAAACACTTCTCCCCCCGATTATCTCTGGTTTATAAACTGTTTTTGGGCTGTGATCAGTGGTGATCCTCAGGATCTCCGCTGATCACTGCTTCATAAAAGGACACCAAAGTATTTTGTGTGTTTGCTAATGATGTTCCTAACATTACTTTTAGTCTGTGTACCAATTACTAAAGCACAGCTATGTAATGTAAATAGCTGTTAAAACACTCAGAACAGCTGCACCATTTAAACAGTGATCTTACACTAACATGAATAACAATTTAGGGGGATGGTGCGCTCATTCCACTAGTGTAAAACAAATGAATAATGTGACAATAGATATGTCATATATAACATAAATACCGTATATACTCGAGTATAGGCCGTCCCGAGTATAAGCCGAGGCCCCTAAATCACCACAAAAAAAATGGGGAAACGTATTGACCCGTGTATAAGCCGAGGGGCAAAAATACAGCAGCTACTGTAAGTGGAAAAAGGGTCAGCAATGCCAATCTGAATGTCCCCTGTACCCCCCGTGTCCCCATTGCAGCCCGTGTCCCCATTGCAGCCTACCTGTGCCGATGTGCCGATCCGCTGATCCGGGGTCCTGGGTCCTGTGTCCGGGGTCCTGGGTCCTGTGTCCGGGGTCCTCGGTCCTCGGTCCTGGGTCCTGGGTCCTGGGTCCGGGGTCCGGTCCCGCTCTGTCCTCCCCACATGTAATACAGGCGCCATTACAATTTCAAAAGCCGCGCCTCCTCGTCCGTGATAGGAGGAACACTTTTTTCCCAGCAGTCAGTGTGCAGTGTTCTGCCTATCACGGATATCCTCTCATCCTCGTCCATGAGATGAGAATGACAGGCCATCCGTGATAGGCGGAACACTGTACTGCTGGGAAAATTAGTGTCCGCCTATCACGGACGGGCGGGAGAAGGCGGCGAGGCTTTTGAACACCGCCGTCTGTCTGCATGACACGCTGTTCATGTAGGCAGACGGCGGTGACTCGAATATAAGCCGAGAGGTGGACTTTCAGACCTAAAAAAGGGTCTGAAAATCTCGGCTTATATTCAAGTATATACGGTAATGCGTGAACAAACAAAAAAGTGATAGGTAATGAACAATTAGATGTAATTGTCCCACATAATAATATAATAATAAATTGGAATCCTCATTTAAACTTTATACTTCATTAAGTGCCTCCTCACGGTAAACTTCACTGATAAATACCACCACCTCCACCACTAGGTGAATTGCCCGCTCAGTGGAAGCGACCCCACAGGGTCTAATCACGCCTTTTAGCTGGTTTATCTTTAATGTTCCTGATGGGAAAACGCAGTGGCCACTGGTGTTTAGGCAGGGTTTCTCCTAAATTTATTTGCCAGGTATAGCTACCTTGGCTAATTGTTGAGAATCAATTGATTTCACTCTAAGTCTGTAATTGCTGCACTTCTGGCTTTTGCCACTAGGTGGCCGGGCACTTGGTGGCATTAGATAAGACAAGGGCGTTGGAAGGTCAGATTATGGGTATATGGGGTGCCTCAGCCAATGGACAGGGTTTTTCTTAAATCCCTTGGCCTGCTGGGAGAACCTATATATTTGGGTGGCGTCAGGTGATCAGTATTCTGTGCCACCTGGATGGCTGTCTGGGTGGACGTGTGTTGTATTGCCCTGGGCTGCTAGGTCGGAGTTTGGGCCTATCCCGGGCACATCTGGCTGCTAGGCTGTCTGAGAGCCTATCCAGAAGCAAGAGAGCAGCGCAGGGTTGGGATTGCAACTTGCAGTCCAACCAGAAGTGACGGTTTTGCCAGCTGGAGAACCTGTCATGGTCAGAGGTAGATGGGAAGCTGTCGCCACTAAGGGACCATCCACCTTATTACCAGGGACCACAGTGAGTAGCTGAAGCAAGTACAGATGATGAATTCTCACCAACCGGTGAGGAAGATACTACAGTGAAGATTGGAGGAGCTCCAGGTATTCAGTGGCAGTGAATCATCTAGTCTAGTGAGAGAGACTGGGAGCTCAGTGGGCTGAAGAACTACAAGAAGCGATTGTAGTGGAAGTGAAGCAACTGTTACACTTTGTGTTAGAAACTGTTAAAGACTACTGCCATAGGAGACAGCATTCCTACACATGCAGATGTGGCATCTTGCTGGATGCCTTTCCCTGCATGACTGTCCTCTTGTAGAAGTCTCAGAGTCTGCTAATTGACATTGCAACTTCCTAAGGGTGTCCTGGCTCTAACCCCCTCTCCCAAAGTTCTGTTAAGAGAAATAAAATCTCTGCATTCAAAAAGTGTCTGGCGCCCATAAATCTACCTTACATTACACCCATTATGCCTTGCAACCCACCATATACGGAAGGGTGTCAGCTATCTCTGGCTCTGGAGGTTCTCATTAGACTGAAGGAGGCCTGGGACCTTGCTACACATGTATTAT
The DNA here is from genome assembly GCA_028564925.1 of Lithobates sylvaticus. NCBI lineage: Eukaryota > Metazoa > Chordata > Amphibia > Anura > Ranidae > Lithobates > Lithobates sylvaticus. The sequence continues at coordinate 670,105,009 of CM053026.1, read as the reverse complement.
TTATGTTATATATGACATATCTATTCAGGGGTCAAGTCCTGGGGGAAAAAGTGTGGGAACTCCCACCCAAGATCCACTCCCCCACCAAAAAAAAAAAATGATACGCTCATATGCACGAACGCTTCAAAAGTGGTATTTTTCATCCAATTTTCGTATTGTGTGTATGAAGCTTAACTGTTAGTACATAAAAAAAACAAACAATCCTCAATAAACATAAATACAGTAATTCTCTGAATAATCAGCATTCATTCAATTGTGCTTCTATGCAAATGTGAACATCATGTTCTGATCTTTATTGGGGAATTTTATTTTGTATATAGAGTGTTTATGTGGTGAGTTTACACTTTTCATTGAACAGAGTTTGGATAACACAGCGTTAAACGGAAAGGTCATAAATGAACTGCACATTATCTGGACAGAATGCTTGGGGGGATAGTGATGTGTTCCTGCTTAGGAGATGTATGTTAGCTTGGGGGGCTGCAAACTCTGCAGGGCTCCAACACACACTCGCTGCTATTCCAACCCTTCATATATTTCCACATAAACTTCCCTCCTGGCATTAAACTTTGCCAGGTATTGTGCTCAGCTTACCACCCCAAACTGATGTTCCTCCCTCAGCTCACCTCTCTCCCTGCATGTCCTGTGAGCAGAATAGCTGTGCTCCTCCTCTGGGTTCTCTCATCATATGGCACTGAAGATAGAGGAGGGGGGGATTCAGCGGGACACACAGAGCAAGTATGCAGGAGACTGGGGGGGGGGGGATGAGGAGACAGAAAATCAGAAGGGACCGGCAGGGAGGAGCGCATCACGAGAGGTCTGACTAAACACAATCTCTTAGCAGCAGGGACCTGATCTACCCGTCAGCTAGCTGTGATTGACAGGTAGATCGAAGCGGAAGCTGTCAAGGGGCCCCCTACTGGCAATGCCTGAATGGTCAGTCCACCCCTGGTGTGCGTCACTTACTATTGTGAGCTGTGTCGGCGGCTGCTGGTATAGCATCTGCCACACAGCTCGCATACTTCAAAGTCTTGCAGGACACAGCTGCTAAAGGGAACTGAGTTCCTGTTGTGGAAAAAGTACAGGAACTCCGTTCCCATGCGTTCCCGCAGGACTTGAGCCCTGTATCTATTGTCACATTATTCATTTGTTTTACACTGGTGGAATGAGCGCATCATTCCCCTAAATTATTACTTTTAGTCTGTTACGATAAGCTCCTAAACCGTTTAAGTGTGTCTGAAAACAACATTGATTATTCTTTTATATAAAGTTGAAGTTTAGGTTGGCCTGCCCCTAAAGTTCAGTCTTTAGTAAAAACAAAGACATGAATCTATACTCTTATGAGATCAGCTTATACGTTCATTTATGGGAATCAATGGATCAGGGCCTTGAGCAGATTGCAAATCAGACATCAAGGCTAATCTATATAAGCTTTCAAGACCACACTACATTCATGTAAACCATGATGTGCATAAATGTATTTTAAGAACTGGATAAATATTGTATAAGGACTTCACATGGGGCCTTGGATCCAAACACCCCTACAGAGGGCGGTGTTGATCTGCTCAGAAGGCACAGGTGGTTTGTGCAGTGGTGTTCAGCCAGCCTGTTATACAATCAATGACAGGCAGATGACTGCACGGATCTTCAATGATTACCATGCACATGCCTGTGTGTACATCAATGCGGCACAGATGCACAAATGTCTGTTCAGAGCTGTGCATTGATCCCACACAAATTGACACACAGAAATATGCTTGAAAATCAATTACGTTTTATGCAGCCATCAGCCTGTCATTGGTTTCAGAAAGATGCACGGACCACCTTTGCCTCCCGACAAAGAATTACTGCTATGAGACCATTATAACCCCTAAAAGTTGCAAAAATACACTATGTTGTCAAAAGTATTGGGACATCTGCCTTTACGTGCACTTGAACTTTAATGGTATCCCAGTCTTAGTCCATAGGGTTCAATAGTGAGTTGGCCCACTCTTTGCAGCTATAACAGCTCCAACTCCTCTGGGAAGGCTGTTTGACCATTTTACCAGAAGCGCATTTGTGAGGTCAGGAACTGATGTTAGACTATAGCATCCCAAAGGTTTTCTATCGAGTTGAGGTCAGGACTCTATGCAGGCCAGTCAAATTCCTCCACCCCAAACTCGCTCATCCATGTCTTTATGGACCTTGCTTTGTGCAGTGGGTCAAATAATTTGGTGGAGGGGTATTATGGTATGGGGTTGTTTTTCAGGGGTTGGTTTTGGCCCCCTAGCTCTAGTGAAGGGAACTCTTAAGGCGTCAGCATACCAAGACATTTTGGACAATTTCATGCTCCCAAGCTTGTGAGAACAGTTTGGGAAAGGCCCCTTCCTGTTCCAACATGACTGCGTACCAGTGCACAAAGCAAGGTCCATAAAGACATGGATGAGCGAGTTTGGGGTGGAGGAACTGGCCTGCACAGAGTCCTGACCTCAACCCAATAGAACACCTTTGGGATGAGTTAGAGCAGAGCCTGCAAGCCAGGCATTCTCGTCCACATTTGTACCTGACCTCACAGATGAGCTTCTGGAAAAATGGTCAAACATTCCCATGTTGAAGTCCTGTAGGACCACCAAATGCATCGGGTTTGCTAGCCAGCTCCATACATTGCGGTTTAAACTATATTTTTGTGATTACATTATTTTAATTGTACACATCATCAGATGTTAGTACTGTTGTTTTAAATAAATCAATCCATTTTGACCTACAACATATGGAGGAGTTTTTTCTCTTTGTGATCCTTTTTTATGAATTATCCGGTGGAGGAGATTTTCGTGTACACTACCAAGATTTCTGGTGACTCGTACCAGAATTTTGGCTTCCTTTCCAGCTTGAAGATTGTATAGCCCCTAAAAATAGAGAGTGAAGTATATATGGAATAACCAAGTACCATCATCCATATCAATTGAAAAAGACAGATTGGGGGGCCAGTCCCCAGCTGGTCCCTCAAGACAAAAAAAGGGAGTGTGGACTATTGCGGTACAGATATAATTGATAAAGATTCACGCGAGTAAAAGCGATATAGAATTTTATTAATACAAAATCAATATAAAATCAAACAAAACATACATTATTGGGTACATAAAAATGCAGGAGGAACAAACAGTAATGCAGCGTACACACAACTGGGCTTTTCGGCAGACTAGGTCTGACGGAATCAGTCCCCCGGACAATCCGATCGTGTGTGGGCTAATCCGATAATTTTTCGTTTAAAAAATCAGACGGACCTAGAAATAGAACATGTTTCAAATCTGTCAGATGGACTCAATTCCTACGGGGAAAACCGTTCATCTGTACGCTGGTCGGACGGACCAAATACGACGCAAGGGAAGCTATTGGCTACTGGCTATTGAACTTCCTTTTTTAGTCCCGTTTACGTCATCACGTTCAAAGCGAACGGACTTTTGAACGGACTAACTCCACCGAAAGTCCTTCGCCTGGCACATGTCCTCAATTTGGTGGTGCAGCCTTTCCTAAATATGTACCCAAAGTTGCAAGATGTGCTAAAGCTGGCCAGAAGAGTCTGTAGCCATTTCAGGCGGTCATACACAGCCAGTGCTCGGTTGGCTGAAATTCAGTGGGAAATCTACCTGCCCGTAAACCACCTGATTTGTGACATGCCCATTAGGTGGAATTCGACTTTGTTCAATGCTGCAGCGGCTATACACGCAGTAGAGGGCCGTCAACGAGTACCTGTGCGAATACGGCACGACGACAGGCTCAGGCCGCCTCTGCTTTTTTTTCCCACGCCAATGGCTGATCATTAAGGATGCATGCACTGTATTGTCACCATTTGAGGAGGCCATAAGAAAAGTGATCCGTGAGCAGTGACACAATGCCTGCTGGAGCAGACTCTGAATGGCATTATGGACAGGGCACTGGAGGCAGAGCAACAGGAGGAAGAGGAGGACTTCCTTTCCTCTCAAGGCCCACTTTATCCAGACACCATCATTCCTATGTCACAGAACACACAGAAGGAGAGAGTGGAGGAGGAGGAGGAGGATTCTGGCACTTTTATGGGGTTCGAAGAGGAGGAAGACATGCATCAATCTGTAAGCAATGGCTTTCCAACCCCAGGACCCTTGGGAGTAATACGTAGCTGGGAGGAGGAAGATCCAGATGCTGTCATCCTGAGTGACCCGAGAAGTCTGCTTCTCAAGCCTTTGCAAATTTGGGGCACATGGGCAACCTCATACTTCAAAGCCTGCGAAAGGACCCAAGAATACTTGGCATAAAGGAGGATTATTACTGGTTGGCAACCCTCCTTGACCACTGTTATCAGGAGAAGGTCTCAGAACTCATCCTGTCCCCACAGAGAGTGCAGAAGGTAAAATCTCTTGAGGACATGTTAAGGAGGATTTTATTGAACATTTTTCCTGACTCCAGTAGGTTACAGTGTCATGGAAAACATCGTTTTGAGTTTTCTGTTGGTCAAGAAAGGAGCGTTGGAGAAGGCGTCTGCCTAAGTGAGGCATTTCAGATTTTTTTAAATCCTTGCCGCCCAGGGCTGTCAGCTTCCACATCCCATCGGCAGCATCTGCATCACATGGTGGACGATTACCTCGGGGGGCTAAAACAGAGATGGAGAGCTTTCCAGCTGACGATCCACTGCCTTACTGGGTCATGAGAATAGACCACTGGCCAGAATTTTCCCAGTATGCTATTGAGTTGTTGGGCTGCTCTGCATCCAGCGTGCTTCCAGAATGGGCATTTAGTGCTGCAGGAGGTTTCATTACTGATCATAGAACGCGTCTGTCTACACACTCCGTGGACTGTTTGACTTTTATAAAAATTAATCAGTCCTGGATTACCAACTATGAAGCCCCTGATGCCGATGTCACTGATTAAGTCTTTTTGTGATGTGGAATCTTTGCAGGACTTCGAAGCTGCCTAGCTTTGAGGGTGTTCAATCATTTCATCTGGAAGAATTTTTTGGTATAGGTTTCATGGGCACAATTAACACCCAAAGACCAATTTTTCTGCACCTGTTTGACAGGTGCATATCATTGCAATTTTTTTTGCCTTCATCAAGAGGACCTCTATAGGGTTACAGTGGGAAGGCACCTACGACACCCAAAGAGTCATTTTTCTGCACCTGTTTGACAGGTGCATATCATTGTAATTTTTTACAACAAGGCCAATTCTTTCTTTCATCAAGATTACCTCTATAGGGTTACGGTGGGAAGGCGCCACCCAAAGACCAATTTTTCTGCACCCGTTACTTCTATCCAAAGTCAAAGTGACACCAGAAAGAATCCAAAAAATCTCTAATCTTGTGGCCTTATCATACACACTGGCTTCCCAGCTGTTGCTGAGCAAAATCAAGGCAACTTGCTGGGATTTTTTTTGGCTTTATAAATGCATCATTGCTGCAGCAGTTTCTAGACATGGTACAGATCTGCCACTTTACATGTAGACTAAGGGGACCCCCAGGCACTATATTGGAAGGATTTTTTCATTTTTATGCTTTCACTTTAAAAATCAAAAAATCACTGCTCATTTAAAAATGAAATTTTTCACAAACATTTTTTTTTTTATTGATACATGTCCCCCAGGGTAGGACCCGGACCCCTATAACCATTTTATGCCCAATTACTTGCATATAAGCCTTCAAAATGGGCACTTTAGATTTTTGACGTTCGGGTCCCATTGACTTTAATGGGGTTCGATATTTGGGTCCGAACTTTTGCGGTGTTTGAAAGTTCTGGTGCAAACCGAACAGGGGTCCATTCTGCCCATCCCTAGTCATAAGTAGGAATGGGCCGAACACCCCCCTGTTCGGTTCACATCCAGAACATGCGAACAGGCAAAAAATTAGTTTGAACACGCGAACACCGTTAAAGTCTATGGGACACGAACATGAAAAATCTAAAGTGCTAATTTTAAAGGTTAATATGCAAGTTATTGTCCTAAAAAGTGTTTGGGGACCAAGTCCTGCCCCAGGGGACATGTATCAATGCAAAAAAAAGTTTTAAAAACTGCATTTTTTTCGGGAGCAGTGATTTTAATAATGCTTAAAGTGAAACAATAAAAGTGAAATATTCCTTTAAATTTCGTACCTGGGGGGTGTCTATAGTATGCCTGTAAAGTGGCACATGTTTCCCGTGTTTATAACAGTCTGAGAGCAAAATTACATTTCTAAAGAAAAAAAAAAGTAATTTAAAAGTACTAGCGCTAGTGCCAGCTATTAATGAATTGTCGGTCCCGACAATACACACAAAAGTCATTGCCAGTCATTGAAAAAAATAAATGAATGTGTAGGGGCCCCCAAAATTCCATTACCAGGCCCTTCAGGTCTGGTATGGATATTAAGGGGAACTCCATGACAAAAATGTAAAAAAATGGCGTGGGGTTCCCCCAAAAATCAACACCAGACCCTTATCCGAGCACACAACCTGACAGGCCGTAGGAAAGGGGGGGGGGGGTGCCTTACTTTACAGGCATACTATAGACACCCCCCAGGTACGAAATTTTAAGGAATATTTCACTTTTATTTTTCTCTTTAAGCATTATTAACCGCTTCCCGACCGCCTCATGTAGATATACGTCTACAGAATGGCACGGGCAGGCAAAAGCACGTACGGGTACGTCCCCTTTAAATTGCCTGCCCATGGGTTGCGCGCGCGCCGCCAGCGGCGCGCTCGCGACCCGGTCGGGAGCTCCGTGACCACGGCCGCGGGACCAGCAGACCCGATCGCCGCTGGTATCCCGCGATCGGGTTACGGAGCTGAAGAACGGGGAGAGGTTTGTGTAAACAAACCTCTCCCCGCGCTTCCTACTCTGCCTGTCATTGATCGGCTGTTCCCTGTCATCGGGAAAGCCGATCAATGATGTCAGACGTACAGCCACGCCCCCTACTGTAAAAAAAACACAACACGTCACACTGACTCCTCCCCGCCCCCTAGTGGTTAACTCCTTCACTGCCACTGTCATTTACATAGGAATCAGTGCTATTTAAATAGCACTGATTTCTGTATAAATGACAAATGTCCCAAAAATGTGTCAAAAATGTCCGATGTGTCGCAGTCACAATAAAAATCGCTGATCGCCGCCATTACTAGTAAAAAAAAAAAAATATTAATAAAAATGCTATAAAACTATCCCCTATTTTGTAAACGCTATAACTTTTGCGCAAACTAATCAATAATCGCTAATTGCGATTTTTTTTACCAAAAATATGTAGAAGAATACGTATTGGCCTAAACTGAGGAAAAAAACGTTTTTTTTATATATTTTTGGGGGATAGTTATTATAGCAAAAAGTAAAAAATATTGCATTTTTTTTCAAAATTGTCGCTCTATTTTTTATTTATAGCGCAAAAAATTAAAACCGCAGGGGCGATCAAATACCACCAAAAGAAAGCTCTATTTGTGGGAAAAAAAGGACACCAATTTTGTTTGGGAGCCACGTCGCACGACCGCGCAATTGTCAGTTAAAGCGACGCAGTGCCGAATCGCAAAAAGGGGCCTGGTCCTTTGGCTGCCAATTGGTCCGGGGCTGAAGTGGTTAAAATCACTGCTCCCGAAAAAACGGCCGTTTTTAAAACTTTTTTTTGCATTGATACATATGTCCCCTGGGGCAGGACCCAGGTCCGCAAACACTTTTTATGACAATAACTTGCATATTAACCTTTAAAATTAGCACTTTAGTTTTCTCCCATAGACTTTTAAAGGGTGTTCCGCAGCTTTTCGAATTTGCCGCGAACATCCCAAATTGTTTGCTGGAACTCATGTTTGACTCAAACAGATAGCCCATCCCTAGTCATAAGGTGTGGAAAATCCCTCTCACAGTAATTGATTAAATAAAGGCAAATAGACTTTTCACTTTGCAAGAGAATGATCCCCAGAGATTATTGAAGGAGGTGAAGCTTTGCTGACTTCCATCATCCAATCATGTGCAAGTAATACTGCTTTTTTAAATTAACCTTGCATTTGATTGGGTATTCTTTGCAAGTGAATTTTCACCACATTCACTAAGCTCTGGGGAAAAATTTCCTTGCAAAGCCCAAAATTAATTGCGAAGTGAACAGTGTATTTGCTTTTAGTAAGTCAACCTTATAATATCCAGTCTCCTCTACCAGTAAATAATAGCAAGATCCCCATCCAGTCCCACACACTGCTGAACAGAGTGGTGATGTTTCCCACGTGATGTCAGAGGGGGCTCAAAAAATCCTTTATTAGTTTACTATATTCCTGGGTGGACAATAAATACTTCCCGATGGAGAAAATCTCCACCCATGCTTGGCAAACTTCCAGTAGAAAGGATTTGCTGTGTGAGTAGCACAGAGGCTAAGTGGTTAGCACTTCTGAGTGGCAGCACTAGGGTTATCGGTTCGAATCCCAACCATGACACTACCTGCAGGGAGTTTGCATTTTCTCCCTGTGCCTGTGTGGATTTCCTCTGGGTACGTCAGTTTTCTCCCACACTCCAAAGACATGGTAGTAGGTCTATTGGCTCTTGTCTAAAATGGCCCTAGTATGTGTATGTATGAATGTGAGTTAGGGACCTTAGGTTGTAAGCTCCTTGAGGGCAGGGAATGATGTGAATGTACAATGTGCACACTGGGCTGTGAAGGGGCAGGAGTGGCTGGATCAGGCTCTCAGCAGCTCACTGAGAGGCTGAGCCACCTGTTGGTTCAGGCATCTATGTGGATCCTGACCATATGGTTGGGATCTTTTCAGAGCCTGGGCCGGGTCTGTCACAGGGTCACAGGTGTGCAGAACTAAGTTCACTCCTGTGACCATAGGAGAAGTATAGCCAAAAAAGCTTTGTCCATACTTCTACATTAATAATAGAATATAGATACTTTAAAAAGACCTAGTCTCCAAATTTGACTACTCCAGAATAGTGATGAGCTTGAGTTTAGACCAGTGGTCATCAACCCTGTCCTCAGGGCCCACTAACAGGCCAGGTTTGCAAGATAACTGAAATACATCACAGGTGATATAATTTGCTGCTCAGTGATTGCAGTATTCTAGTCTGCATCTCCCCAAGGTAATACATAAAACCTGGCCTGTTAGTGGGCCCTGAGGACAGGGTTGATGACCACTGGTTTAGACTGAACTTAGGTTTGGCCAAACCTGGAAGGTGGCAGTCATTCCTGGGCCGCTGAGCTGCAACATTCCTTGCCTCACAGACGTACATACACAAAGGGGCGGTGATGCTTATGACATCATTGACCTAATATGGCCATATTAGGTAAATGACATTCCCCTGCCAGCAGCTCACTGACCTTACAGCTGACTTCTGGCTGCAGTCAAACATAGGTTCAGATTGAATCTTGAGTCCAAACCAAGCTGATCCCTACTCCAGGAGCGTCAATTCCCTAGTACAATCTCCTATCGCCTCCACGGCTATCATAGCCCTCTCCTCTTTCAGGAGACTCCACCCTTGTCCTAACCTTCTACATAACATATTCTGTAACTGCTGGGGTGAGGAGTGATGAAGAATGTTATAGAGTGTCATGGCTCTGGGTCACATCCAAGATAGTGGCACCAGCAGTAGTCTCAGTGCTGTTGGATATCTACATAAGGATGGATTCACACCTATGCATTTTTAGTGCTTTTTGCATTTTTCAGATTTGCACTACAGAATGTGCTAAATGGACTGTAGTGCAAATATGAAAAATGCAAAAAACACAAAAAATGCATAGGTGTGAATCCAGCCTAAGAGAGGCTTTTACTGGTAAATAACATGCATATATTATGGTAAAAGCACAGATAATCTTATAGAAAGATTGTTGAAAACGAGTGGTCTGGAGACAGGGTTACTTTACGTTTCAACCTAAACCATATTCACAGTAGCAAAATACTACTTTTTTTCTGAATGCTGAGTGTTTATTACCACTAGGGGCTTTAAAAACTGCATAAGGGCCATTTAGCTCTGATCACTAAGGTATAATGTGCATTATTTTCCGAAGCGATCGTTATAGTCAGCAATGATTATTTTTTACTTTCATTGTTGAAAATAAAAATGGTTATGGCAAATAATAATCATTATAGCTTAGTGAATTGAGCCTACTAAATCTAATAAACACTAGCATGGGCAGATGCTACCATGTCTTAAAAATGAAAACTACTATACTATTCACACTGTAGCCAATAGAGCACTGTTTGATGGACCTCAGGGCATCATGGCATCAGTTACACAAACATGAGTTATTATGAGGTGTGTTTTAAAAAATACCATTTGCTGCATTTTTGTGCTTTCAGCAAGTGCATTTTGCCGGGACTAGTGTTTTTCAGCTTCAAGTCATCTGGCAATGCATATATAAATATCTTGAGGGCTCTACTGGAAAGATTTTTTGCCCTTGAGTTGTTGTACCTACGCTCTTGCTGTGGCCATTATGCCATTATGAAGTATTTTTTCATCTTATAGAGACTATATCAGGAGATGCTAAAATATACAAAGGTGAAAAGTAGGGTTGAGCGAACCCGAACTGTAAAGTTCGGGTCCGTACCGGACTTTTGGGTGTCCGGGACCCGGCCCCTAACCCGAACTATTGGCTGTAAGTTCGGGTTCGGGTCCGGTGTTCGGCGCTGTATTAACGCCTTTTTAACAGCTTTAGGGCAGCCAATCGACGATCGTTTCACTAGTGTGCCCTTAGAAGCCATCACAGCCATGCCTACTAATGGCATGGCTGTGATTGGCCAGTGCAGCATGTGACCCAGTCTCTATATATAGTACACACACAGCACACAGCGTCATTCTGCTATAGACAGACACTGTTAGACAGGTTCCTGTGCTGCAGAGAGATAGAGGATTTTAGGAGTTAGTGTGCTAAAGTCAGTCCACATTCCTTGAATTTTATTCTAATTAGTTAGATCAGTGAGCGATCTAGATAGCTAGAGTAGGGAGTTTCTTTATTAAGCAAAAGAAAGAGGCAGAGATAATTATTGAAGAGATTCCTAAATCATTTGTACCCTGGCTGGGGTGCAGTGTACAGTCTTTTAACAGTGCCATGAGGCCAGTGTCAGACAAAATATAAATGTTTTACCTGCAAGCTCAATGCAACATTAGGACCAACACTGCATATACTAAGAGATACACCATAGTCTGTGTGTATTCTGCTATTGGAAAAACATTGCATAAAAATTAAATTTTGCTCTTTTTTTTTTTTCCCCAATAGCATTTTCTGCGTGTTCGTACATACACGCTGTAGACACTAACCGTGTATTCTGATATTGCAAAAACATTTAAAAAAAAATTAATTTTGCAGTGTTTTTTTTTTTTCTTCCCAATAGCATTTCCTGCATTTTTATAAACGCTTTACATACTGTCCGTGTATTCTGATATTGCAAAAACATTGCAAAAAAAAATTGATTTTGCAGTGTTTTTTTTCTTCCCAATAGCATTTTCTGCGTTTTCATAAACGCTTTAGACACTGTACGTGAATTCTGCTATATACAAAAACACCCATTTAGGGCGAGATCATAAATTTTGAAAATATGAGGAGATCATCAAAAAGGGGACGTGGCCCGGGTCGTGGGGCTGCTGGTGGCGCTCCTGTTGCAGGGAGAGGACGTGGTCGATCTGTGCCAGCTACACGCACTAGTGAAACACCTTCCTCAGGTGCGAGTAGGCCACAGAGCCTGCAGCAGTATTTTGGCGCGCCTAATGAGGCTGTACGAATGTCGAGGCCAGGACAAGTACAGGCAATAGTAAATTGGGTTGCTGCTGACAGTGCCTCCGGTTCCTTCACATTGTCTCCCACCCAGTCTCCTGATGAAAGTTCAGAGTTGGCACCTGCAGCCGATGTCCATCAGTCTTTCACCTCACCCCCTTGCAAATCAGCCAATCAGTCTGAGCCCCAAATCATGCAGCAGTCTCTTCTGCTTTTTGATGATTCTGTTAGCAGGGTTTCCCAGGGCCATCCACCTAGCCCTGCCCCAGAAGTGGAAGAGCTTGTGTGCACCGATGCCCAACCACTTATGTTTCATGATGAGTACATGGGAGGACCATTGCAGCACGTCTCGGATGATGACGAAACACAGGTGCCAACTGCTGCTGCCTTCGCCATTGTGCAGACCGACAAGGAGGGCAGGGGTGAATTTTGGGTGGAAGATGATGTGGAGGACGATGAGGTCCTTGACCCCACATGGAATCAACGTCATGCAGGTGACCAATGTAGTTCAGAGGAAGAGTTGGTGGTCGCACAGAGCCACCAGCACAGCAGAAGAGGGAGCAGGGTGCAAAAGCGGAGCGTCCGTCCCCTAGACAGTTCGTCTGCTACTGCCCAACGCAGCAAGGGACCGAGCACACCAAAGCCAGGTGCAAGGAGTTCCCTAGCGTGGCAGTTCTTCAGACAATGTCCTGATGACAAGACACGAGTGGTTTGCACGCTGTGCAATCAGAGCTTGAAGCGAGGCATAAACGTTCTCAACCTGAGCACAAACTGCATGACCAGGCATCTAAGTGCAAAGCACGAGATGCAGTGGAGTAGACACCGCAAAAACCAAGAAAGGTCTCTGGCTCCTCCTGCTTCCTCTTCTGCTGCAGTCTCTGCCTCTTCATCCACCTCTGTAGTGACAGTGACACCTGCCAACCCGCAAACAGAGGATCTGCCAGCAACACTACCACCTGGGTCACCAACCATCTCCACAATGTCCCATGGAAGCTTTCAGCTCTCTATTTCCCAAACACTGGAGCGGAAGAGGAAGTACCCCCCTAGCCACCCGCGATCCCTGGCCCTGAATGCCAGCATTTCAAAATTGCTCGCCTTTGAAATGCTGTCATTCTGTCTGGTGGAGACGCAGAGTTTTCAAAGGCTGATGTCATTGGCTGTCCCACAGTACGTCGTGCCCAGCCGCCACTACTTTTCCAGACGAGCTATCCCTTCCCTGCACAACCAAGTGTGGGACAAAATCAGGTGTGCACTGCGCAACGCCATCTGTGGCAAGGTCCACCTAACTACGGATGCGTGGACCAGTAAGCACGGTCAGGGACGTTATATCTCCCTAACAGCACACTGGGTAAATGTAGTGGCGGCTGGGCCTGAGGCGGATAGCAGTTTGGCGCATGTCCTTCCACCACCGAGAATTGCAGGGCACTTCAGTTTGCCTCCTGTTGCTAACTCCTCCCACTCCGCCTCCTCATCCTCTACCGCCTCCTCATCCGGTCAGCGTAACACCTTCACCACCAACTTCAGCACAGCCAGGGCTAAACGACAGCAGGCAGTTTTAAAACTTTCCTGTTTGGGGGAAAAACCCCACACCGCGCAGGAGTTGTGGAGGGACATGATACAACAGACCGATGAGTGGTTGGTGGCAGTGAGCCTCAAGCCCGGCCTGGTGGTGTGCGATAATGGGCGAAAATCTCGTAGCAGCTCTGGGCCTTGCTGGTTTGACGCACATCCCTTGTGCTGAACTTGGTGGTCCAGAGGTTCCTGAAGAATTACCCCGATATGCCAGAGCTGCTGCAGAAAGTGCGGGCCGTCTGTGCGCACTTTCGGCGTTCTCACCCTGCTGCTGCTCGCCTGTCAGCGCTGCAGCGTAACTTCGGCCTGCCCGCTCACCGTCTCATATGTGACGTGCCCACAAGGTGGAACTCCACCTTGCACATGCTTGCCAGACTGTACGAGCAGCAGCAGGCGATAGTGGAGTTTTAGCTGCAGCACGCATGCGTGAGTCGCTCTGCGGAACAGCACCACTTCACCGCCAATAACTGGGCCTCCATGCGAGACCTGTGTGCCTTGTTGCGCTGTTTCGAGTACTCCACCAACATGGCCAGTGCCGATGACGCCGTTCTCAGCGTTACTATCCCAGTTCTATGCCTCCTTGAAAAAACTCTTAAGGCGATGATGGAAGAGGATGTGGCACAGGATGAGGAGGAGGAGGAAGAGGGTTCATTTCCAAGGCTTTCAGGGCAGTCATTTACAAGTGGCTACAAGGGTGGGTTCCTGCACCAACAAGCGCCAGGTACACAATTGTCTGGCAGCAAGGGCACAGTTCTGGAGGATGACAAGGTGGAGGATGAGGAGGAGATGGAGGAGGAGGAAGAGGAGGAACCATGTTCACAGCAGGGTGGCACCCAGACCAGCTCATGTCCATCACTGGTGCGTGGCTGGGGGGATACAGAGGACACAGACGATACACCTCCCACAGAGGACAGCTTTTCCTTGCCTCTGGGCAGCCTGGCACACATGAGCGATTACATGCTGCAGTGTCTCCGCAACGACCACCGAGTTGCCCACATTTTAACTGGTGCTGATTATTGGGTGGCCACCCTGCTGGATCCCCGTTACAAGGACAACGTGCCGTCCTTAATTACCTCACTGGAGCGTGATCGTAAGATGCTTGAGTACAAGCGCACGCTGGTAGACGTGCTGCTGGTGGCATTCCCACTTGGAAGCGGGGGTACGGTGGAAGCACAAGGCGAAGGCAGAGGAGGAGGAAGAGGTTGCCAACGCAGCCGGGGCACCACCAGCACCTCGCAAGGCAGGGTTAGCATAGCCGGAATGTGGAAAAGCTTCGTTGGCACGCCACAACAACCAGCACCACCAGCTGAGATGGAACGTCTTAGCACGAGGCAGCATTCCACCAACATGGTGGAGCAGTATGTGTGCACACGCGTACACGTACTGCATGGCGGGTCTGCCCCCTTCAACTTCTGGGTCTTCAAATTGGGCACATGGCCTGAGCTTGCCCTTTACGCCTTGGAGGTGCTGGCCTGCCCTGCCGCCAGTGTATTATCTGAACGTGTATTTAGCACGGCAGGGGGCGTTATCACAGACAAGCGCAGCCGCCTGTCCAGAGCCAATGTGGACAAGCTCACGTTCATTAAAATGAACCAGGCATGGATCCCACAGGACTTGGCCGTACCTTGTGCAGAATAGACACATATACCGGTGTTCTGACGAAAACTGTCTTGCTATCGGATAGTGTCCAGCCACTTACTGCGCAGGTGCAGTGCTTGCGCAGTACGGAAGACAAGGAGATTCACAAAATCTCCAAAGATGAACGTCG
>CM053026.1:670035250-670089516 GCA_028564925.1 Lithobates sylvaticus | reverse complement strand
CCAATCTTACGGAACATACAAACTGACCTTCTTAAATGGTCGTCGGGGCAATTTTCTTGGTTTGGCCGCATAGCTATTTTAAAAATGAATATCCTACCCCGCATTCTATATGTCATGCAGGCTCTACCAATTAAACCCCCCGCCTCCTTTTTCACTTCCTACAAATGGCTGTGCCGAAACTTCATTTGGGCCACAAAATCACCTCGAATTAGCTGGAACACTCTTACTCTCCCAAAATCTAAAGGGGGTCTGAGCCTCCCTGATGTCCAGAAATATTATTTTACGTGCCATCTTACAAGAATAATTGACTGGCATGTCCACGCTATAGCCAAAGACTGGATCTCAATTGAGAGTTCCTTTGACATCGTCCCACTTGCCCACCTACCATGGATCCCCCTTTCCAAACTCCCCGAAACATACTCCTCACACCCACTTACGGGTGCCTCTATACAAGCCTTTAAAACCATATCACGACTACTGAAATGGACACCTTCGCCGGGACCGCTGACTCCGTTACACGGAAACCCAGACTTTTCTCCAGGGATACCCTATCCAGTTCACAACACGACTCCAAATCAAAATACTATCATAGCTTCACACTTTTTTCACGACGGTGCCCTACTTTCCTTTCCGGATGTCTTATCGCGCTTTCCCGACCGACCTATGCAATTTTACAACTATTTACAAGTCCGACATTTCCTTTCCTCTGTTCGCCCAATGGAACAATGGATCAGAAACCTCACACCTTTCGAAACTCTATGCACCACCGACTCCCCCCAAAGACACCTCATTTCACACACATATGCGCTCCTATTTGAAGGCCTCTCCCCCAAACAAAACCCGATAGTTAAGGTATGGGAAAGAGAACTGAACCTAGACTTCTCTGATAGGGATTGGGAATTAATCTACCACCGTATCCATAAAAGCACGGTCAACGTCTCTGCCCAGGAGAATTCTTACAAAATTTATGCCAGATGGTACAGAACGCCTGATATTATTCATAAATACCACTCAGAGGTCTCACCTCTATGTTGGAGATGCGGCCTAGACTTGGGCACCCCACTCCACATATGGTGGAATTGTGTCCTACTCAAACCTTTCTGGGAAAACATACACAGGATCTCCTCGCTCATCTCGACATATACGGTGGACTTTACACCTTCTCAACTTTTACTACAACATCTTTCACTTCCACAATCCGTCTATAAAAAATCCATCCTTCCACACTTGCTTAATGCAGCTAGACAATGTATACCAACTCTATGGAGGACTACAACTCCTCCAACTGTACTAGACTGGTTTCGACGCATAGACAAAATATCTGAGATAGAAAATATCATCCACCAAGCCAAAGACAACCCGACCACCTATACCACTGTATGGGCTTGCTGGCTCCATTTTAAAACCTCTCAGTCTTATCGGGAACTCATACAATCTCCGTAATTGCCCGAATGAATACCTATATCCAGACCTCACAATATTCGTCGCAATAAGCCTGATATCCGTCATGCTATCCGATCGTATATATTTCTGTTATCTAAATAAGATCTTTATATTTCCGTCATAGATCCTTGGAACCCCCTACCAGTTCATATCTGACTATTTAACCGTTCTCTTAGTTACTTACTCAGATGGTCCATATTGCTATAATTCATTATAATATGCAACGTTATTGCAATCTGAGTCTTTCATACTGTTGCAACAACTAAATAAACGTCTTCCCCCCATTCAATCACGGACTCAACACACCATCCTTATAGATCCGACACTTGCCTCTTTTCGTTCGCCATTCACCTCCCTCCTATCTCAGCACAGTATGCTCCCATGAGGGGTGCTGAGGTGGGGAAGGAATCGACTCGGATCTACATGTTGACTCTTCTATCTTTGCATCTGTTTGACACATATAGGGGACCCGAACTCTAATCACTTGCCTCCATATTCTATCACTATCTCTAACCTATTTCTACCTATACCATGTCCATTACCTTCTTCATGCACATGTCCACCCTGGTCTACTACAACTTCTTAGTAATCTATACAGATTAGGAAGACCGAAAGTAGTTTTCACTATGTTCTTGATTTGTAAACCTACACATATGTTCTACCAGCTATAATGCTTTATGTTGAAGTTTTCTCTCATTCTGTTACTGTATGTGTAAACTATTTTGCATTTGACACATGGTTTGTGTATGTTTTGTTACCTTGTATTTCTCAATAAAACTTTTATTGGAAAAAAAAAAAAAACAATTCATAAGGCAATAGAACAAAAAAGAGAGGAAAAAAAAATACATATCATATAATGGACGAGAGTACATAGCGCAAAAAAAGAGAACATTTGCACCACATGAACAACAGTGAGCCCCTGTGCATCAACGCGTTTCACTGTTTTGCTTCGTCAGGACACATTCAGAGGTTGTTGGAAAGAATGGGTCTCACTATCTTGTCAGCAGAGTTCACTGAGGAGTCCACTAAGCATCAAGCGACATCATATATAATGTTCAAATACATGTGACTAAGGGTAAGTTGCTAAAAGTTGCTAAAAGTATCTGTATAACGCATTGATGCACAGGGGCTCACTGTTGTTCATGTGGTGCAAATTCTCTTTTTTGCGTCATGTACTCTCGTCCATTATATGATATGTATTTTTATCTTTTTCTCTCTTTTTTGCTCTATTGCCTTATGAATTGTTATCAATAAAATATATTTTTATATTCCAACGCTCGTCTAAAGTGCCTTTAAAGTCCGACCTTGGGGCATTTTTTTCCCCTTTTCCACTTCTTATCAAATTTCTAAACGGATGTGGCCATAGGAGTGTTCACTTTCTATATTTATTAGGTATAACTTATACATGAGGCCTCAGTCACATCCATAAGAGAAAAAATGATTCAAGCAATAAAAATTAATGGTTGTAAATTGCATATAATAACTGCTTGCCGACCAGCCACCGCCATTTTACTGCGGCAGGTCAGCATGATCCCGCAAACCGTCTTAGCTATACCTTGGCTCACAGGATCGGGATAGTAGGCATGCGCCCACTGCACAGCGGGGGTGCCGATGCTCGTGGCCGATGGTCGCAATGACCGCCGGCCACAAACGATTGCGAGCAGGAGAGACAGAACAGGGACGAGTGTGTGTAAACACACACTTCCCTGTTCTATTCTGAGAGGAGTGACAGATTGTGTGTTCCCATTAGCTAGGAACCATGATCTGTCACTTCCTCTAGTAAGTCCCCTCCCCCTTCAGTTAGAATCCCCACCCAGGGAACACAGTTAACCCCTTGATCACCCCCTAGTGTTAACCTCTTTACTTCCAGTGACATTTTTACAGTAATCAGTGCATTTTAATAGCACTGATCGCTGTATAAATAACAATGGTCCCAAAAATGTGTCAAAATTGTCCGATGTGTCCGCCATAATGTCATAGTCATGATAAAAATCACAGATCACCGCCATTACTAGTAAAAATAATAATAAAAATCTATAAATCTATCCCCTATTTTGTAGACGTTATAACTTTTGCACAAACCAATCAATATACGCTTATTGCGATTTTTTTTTTACCAAAAATATGTAGAATATATATCAGCCTAAACTCAGAAAAAAATTGTTTAAAAAAATGTGGATATTTATTATAGCAAAAAGTACAAAATATTGTGTTTTTTTTCAAAATTGTTGCTCTTTTTTTTTTTATAGTGCAAAAAGTACAAAATATTGTGTGTTTTTTTTTTCAAAATTGTCGCCCTTTTTTTGTTTATAGCGCAAAAAATAAAAACTGCAGAGGTGATTAACAAATACCACCAAAAGAAAGCTCAATTTGTGGAAAAAGGACAATTTTGTTTGGGTGCAGTGTCGCACATGCAGTTATCAGTTAAAGCGACGCAGTGCCGAATCGCAAAAAATTGGCCCGGTCTATCAGCAGCCAAATCTTCCAGGGGTGAACTGGTTAAGAGTACTGGTGTCAGTGTCCTCTATTTCAAAGCTGGTGTCAGTGCTGGCATGCTCTCAGTGTTGGTGTCAGTGTGCTCTCAGTACTGGTGTTGGGAACTCTCCCTCAGTGCTCTCTCTTTCTCAGTGCTGGTGTCAGTGTACACTCTCCTAGTGCTGGTTTCATTGCTCTGTTTCTCTCAGTGCCGGTGTCAGTACTGTCTCTCTCAGTGCTGGTGTCAGTACTCTGTATCTTTCAGTGCTGGTGTCAGTGCTCGGTCTCTCTCAGTGATTGTGTCAGTGCTCTGTCTCTCTTTGCTGGTGTTATTGTACACTGTCAGTGTCAATGCTGACACCCTCAGTGCTCTTTCTCACGCAAGGCTGGTGTCAGTGCTCTGTCTCTCTCAGTGATTGTGTCATTGCTATGTCTCTCTTTGCTGGTGTTATTGTACACTGTCAGTGTCGGTTCTGACTCCCTCAGTGCTCTTTCTCTCTCAATGCTGGTGTCAGTGCTTTGTCTCTCCCAGTACTGGTGTCAGTGCTCTGTCTCTCCTACTGCTGGTGTCAGTGTTGTGTCTCTCCAAGTGCTGGTGTCAGTGCTCTGCCTCTCTTAGTGCTGGTGTCAGCGCCCTGTATCTTTCAGTGCTGGTGTCAGTACTCTGTCTCTCTCAGTGCTGATGCCAGTGTTCTGTCTCTCTTTACTGGTGTTATTGTACACTCTCAGTGTCAGTGTTGTCTCCCTCAGTGCTCTGTCTCTCTCAGTACTGGTGTCAGTGCTCTGTCTCTCTCAGTGCTGGTGTCAGTGCTCTGTCTCTCCTAGTGTTTGTGTCAGTGCTCTGTCTCTCTTATTGCTGCTGTCAGTGCTCTGTCTCCCTCAGTGCTCTCTCTCTCTCTGTTAGTGCTCGTGTCTGTGTACACTCTCCTAGTGCTGGTATCAGTGCTCTGTCTCTCCTAGTGCTGATGTCAGGGCTCTGTCTCTCTCAGTGCTGGTGTCAGTGCATTGTGTCTCTCTCAGTGCTGATGTCAGTGCTCTGTCTCTCTCTCAGTGCTGATGTCTCTCTTAGCTGGTGTTATTGTACACTCTGTCAGTGCTGTCTCCCTCAGTGCTCTTTCTCTATCAATGCTGGTGTCAGTGCTCTGTCTTTATCAGTGCTGGTGTCAGTGCTATGTCTCTCTCAGTGCTGGTGTCAGTGCTCTGTCTCTCCTAGTGCTGGTGTCAGTGTTCTGTATCTCTTAGTGCTGGTGTCAGGGCTGTGTCTCTCTTAGTGCTGATGTCAGTGCTCTGTCTCTCTCAGTGCTGGTGTCATTGTCATCTACCTCAGTGCTGGTGTCAGTGTCATCTATCTCAGTGCTGATGTCAGTGCTCTGTCTCTCTCAGTACTGTACTCACATAGAGCTCCTTGAACTCGGACTCATAAAAGAGAAGGGTCTGTGCGAAATGTCACCACCTCGGAGGTCTCATCATCCCTGTTGGGCAGAAATAGGTCCCCTCATACTTCCCATAGTGGAAGAACTTCTAGTGGGGGAAGCTGATCATGAGTAGTGCCTTGCCCACCATGGCTGAGGATCGGCACTGGACTAAAGTGGGACCTCCTGACCAATGCAGTGGAGCCCTGGGTGTCCAGGGATGAGGGTGGGGTAGAGTCAGGTCAGGGTGACTCGGGCTGTCAATCACAGGCGGCCACACGGGGACACTGGCAGACGACTGAGCAGATGTGTGTTGTCTCCCTCAGTGCTCTGTCTCTTTCAGTGCTGGAGCCAGTGCTCTGTCTCTCTCAGTGCTGGTGTCAGTGCTCTGTCTCTCCTAGTGCTTAGGTCAGTGCTCTGTCTCTCTTAGTGCTGCTGTCAGTGCTCTGTCTCCCCAAGTGCTCTCTCTCTCTCTGTTAGTGCTCGTGTCTGTGTACACTCTCCTAGTGCTGGTATCAGTGCTCTGTCTCTCCTAGTGCTGATGTCAGGGCTCTGTCTCTCTCAGAGCTGGTGTCAGGGCTCTGTCTGTCTCAGTGCTGGTGTCAGTGCATTGTGTCTCTCTCAGTGCTGATGTCAGTGTTCTGTCTCTCTCTCAGTGCTGTTGTCTCTCTTAGCTGGTGTTATTGTACACTCTCAGTGTCAGTGCTGTCTCCCTCAGTGCTCTTTCTCTATCAGTGCTGGTGTCAGTGCTCTGTCTCTCTTAGTGCTGGTGTCAGTGCTCTGTCTCTCTCAGTGCTGGTTTCAGTGCTCGGTCTCTCTCAGTGCTGATGTCAGTGCTATGTCTCTCTCAGTGCTTGTGTCATTGTCATCTACCTCAGTGCTGGTGTCAGTGTCATCTATCTCAGTGCTGATGTCAGTGCTTTGTCTCTCTCAGTACTGTACTCACATAGAGCTCCTTGAACTCAGACTCATAAAAGAGAAGGGTCTGTGCGAAATGTCACTACCTCGGAGGTCTCATCATCCCTGTTGGGCAGAAATGGGTCCCCTTGTACTCCCAATAGTGGAAGAACTTCTGGTGGGAGAAGCCGATCATGAGTAGTGCCTTGCCCACCATGGCTGAGGATCGGCACTGGACTAAAGTGGGACCACCTGACCAATGCATTGGAGCCCTGGGTGTCCAGGGATGAGGGTGGGGTAGAGTCAGGTCAGGGTGACTCGGGCTGTCAATCACAGGCGGCCCCACACGGACACTGGCAGACGACTGAGCAGACCTGACTGTAAACCCCAGGCACATGTACCCCCCAGTCACATGTACACCCCCGCAGGCACCTGCACACCCCCCGCAGGCACATGCACCCCCCAGTCACATGTACCTCCCCCAAATGTACCTCCCCAGTCACATTTACCCCCCGTCACATGCACACCCCCAGTCACATGCACACACACCCAGTCACATGTACCCCCCAGTCACATACACACCCCTCATGCACACTCCCCAGTCACTTGTACCCCCTCCCCCAGTCACATGTACCCCCCTTCACATGCACACCCCCCAGTCATATGTACCCCCCAAGCCCATGTACCGCACACAGCAAGATATTGGCTCAAGGGATGGACGGGATTTTCCTGTGGGGCAGGGCGGTCGTTGGTCTCTGTGTGTGTCTCTGCCGGCTGTTCCAATGGAGTTTAATTACAAGAGTGGAGACTATGCAGCCGTGAGGTCCTTGTGAGTGCAAGACCTTAGAAAACCACCTAATTTGCCTAATTACAGAGCCGCATCTGCCAAATACTAGCACTGTAATATGGAAGGAAGGGTAGTGAGCCACATGCTTCCCAATGCCAGTATACCAGTAAGTAGAAGCTAACTGTATCTGCTGCTCGCAGGTGAATAGATTGTGGGAGAGCAAAAACAATGTAAATAGGTGTTACTAAGGGAGCAGCCTGTATTGTAAATGTGTTACTTTGCACTAATAAGAGAGCTGTCTGGTGTCTGAGAATCCCCAGCCCTTGTTTATTTTGGGCAACAAACCCAAGCCACTACTGATTTCACCCTCCCCCATCCCCCCAATTTAAGTTTTGACTTTTCTATACCTACCTTGTCAAATATCTTTAGGTTAATCACATAATGGGGCCTTCTTTCTTTTGGCATGTTTCCTAGCCTGGGGCTATACTGTTGCAAAAAGTGGCACTGATATAATGACATCATCATTGCTCTCTGCTTTAGTGTACTCTAAATGAAGGGCATCATAGTGGTTGAACCATGAAATCCATTCCTTCAGAGCGTGCCTTACACTGGGTGTTAAATAATTTGAAATACTGAGGGCATCTTGTGGTGGAAAATAAATACTAGGAGGTAACTGTGGATTGAAATTAAGCATTGCAGCCAGAGTTGCTTTTCCAATTTTTACCCACGCTGGGTTCCATTTCTGTTTAATAAAAAAATGTCTGAAGTTAGTAGATACAATTATTCATAGAACTTAGAGTGTAAGCACATTTTTAAAGACTGAAAAGGTTTCAAAATGACTCAACAATTTAAATAAAGGAAAATCACATCATAGATCTCTGATATATTAGGAATTATATTTACTAGCCGATTTAAAAAAAAGAACACTTGGGTATCCTGGATGGCAGGATAATGCAATCACAGCTGTAGTATATCTCATTTTGCTTTATAATGATGTTGACAGCTACTGTCCTCCATGAACTCACCCAAATCTAAGAAATTATTTTTTAGGAGTATCAATGATATAATATTACACACACAAAAATACAGAATTATAAATACTGTCACTATGACATCATAAAAATTGTTTTAGTTTATAGAATATTTTTTAAAGTATCAATTAATGGCAATTTATTCAGTGTATGTATGTATGTATGATTTTAAAAATAATCAAGGGCATGGAGTAGTAAATAGAAGTAGCTGTAATTATAAATTGTGTTTCGGCTTCCTTAATTCTTACCATTAAAATTAAATGATTTTACTTGAAATATTTTAATCAATTACATTTATTTTATTTAGTCCATTAAATATTGTCTGCTAGTCTGGAAAAATTAACTAGAGCGGAAACATGGAAGACCTTCTGTATTTTTTTTCCCTAATTAAAATTCAACAGTCATTAAGTCTAATGAAATTGATTGAGGAAAACAGTTGAATTATTGTTATGTAGTTAAACGAAAAGTATATTAAACAATATTTAAACGCTAATGTTTATTTAAATATATTAGACATTTACGGGCCTTATTTTTACAATTTAAAAATCATATAATTTTTCTTGAATATTAGAATATCAAAGCCGAGATGTAAAACAAACCATATAAAATTAAAAAAATGTTAAATATTATAATATGACATTTAGATTTAGGGAATGAACAAGCCTAGAAGATGTCAACCACCCTGTCCGATTCATTTATTTTTATTTTTTTGACATCTGTGTCCGATTCAATAGTACTCTTCACTTTCTGTCCTGTAGACACAAAAGGAAGCAAATAAATCTACCCAAATCCACTCTAATCTTGCCAAATCCACTCTAAAGCCCCATAACCACGCGCGGATTATCCGAGGACCAGGTCCTTTGGATCATGTCCGTCGTACTTTGTCCGATGTTGGTGTTGCGTACACACGGTCGGACAAAGTTGTCGGAATATCCGATCATTCTGAATGTGGTGACGTTTGTTGCCTACGACAGGACTACGTAGAGGCTAGTAGCCAATAGCTTTGGTCTTGTAATGTGATCTGAGCATGCGTAGCACTTTGTCCGTCGGAATTCGATACACACGGATTTGGTGTGATCGGACTTTGTTGTCGAAAAATCTATCCAGCAGGAGATAGGACTTTGTCCGTCGGACAATCCGACGTACACTGTCCGATGGTGCCTACACACGGTCGGATTTTCCGACAACATTGTCAGATAGGACAGAATCCATGGGAAAATCCGACCGTGTGTATGGGGCTTTACACAGTTGTCACTAGAATATTGGTGCCCATTGAAAGAGTTCCCAACTACTGTTGTTCCGATATCAATATATTTTTTTCTATTCTTCCTTTAATAGCGGTTATAGCTCACCAGGACAAATAGAAAGGTTAAATCTTCCTCACCACGTTGTCCAAAATTAAATTCAAAAATGTGAATTCAGATACACTTTAATAGATAGTTCTGTATGATCCACATATCTAAATGAGGAATCCAAAACAAAGCAAACAAATCAAGAAAAGGGACAGAACATAGAACAGATAATTGTTAAAGCTGAACATGTGCAATTAGTTTCGTATGAATCGAAAATTCGTACAAATTTCCATAAATTCGTACATTCGGGAGGATCCGAAATACGAATTGCTATGCTTCCGAATTCTGTACGAAACACGAAATTTTGTTTACCAATTTCGGATCCAAATTCCTAACGAACATTCGTAATTGTTATGAAAATTTAACAAACCTAAAAGTTAAAAACCAGGAAGTGAGCACAGCACAGGGATGGTGGGTGCCCCTCATAATGATAAATTCATCATAATGAACATTCGTAATTGTTATGAAAAGTTAACAAACCTAACGAAAATTCGTATTTCGCACAAGATTTCGGACATGAATTACGAAATACAAATTAATTCTAATATGAAACCCAATGGAATGAAACAAAACAAATTTATTGACGGTGCACATCGCTATCAGCAAATATTGTCTAAATACAAGTCATGCATATTCTTACTTGAGTCTTGATGTGCTTTTAAAATCTCTTCCAGATCTGAGCAGCAATCCAGTGTGAAGCCTTGCCTCAGTGCAGGAGCTTCTTGCAATAAAGACCAGTCAATGCTGCTCTCTAGGGATGAGCCGAACACCCCCCGGTTCAGTTTGCAGAAGAACATGCAAACAGGCAACAAATTTGTGCAAACACCGTTAAAGTCTATGGGATGCGAAAATGAAAAAAAGTACTTATTTTAAAGGCTTATGCAAGTTATTGCCATAAAAAGTGTTTGGGGACCCGGGTCCCGCCCCAGGAAACATGTATCAATGAAAAAAAAGTTTTAAAAACTTACTTTTTTTTTAGGGGGACACAGGGAAGGTCACCTGATAAGACTGGGTTTGGCCCTTGTGGGTAAGAGCTGTGACAGGGGTGCTAAGTGGAAGAGAATGGGTTGGTGTGTTACGCCCCCTCCAGGGTCAAAACAGGGGGAGAAGATATGTAGCAGTGCAGTACCTTGCCAGGATCCAGGTCTAATAAACAGCAAGTTCACTAATGAGTCAACTGTGTTCTGGGCTTTAAGTAATCACCAGACCAAGGCTCTAGCCTCCCAGTTGGAGACGATTCCACCCTGCAGACAGGAGGTCTGGGTATGGGAGTCAGTAGGGCTTCACCTAGGAGAGAGAGGTGGGAGACAGTGTAGCACGAGGCTACTTGCTGTACGCACGGAGATGCTGAGCATCCGGTCTGTGGGAGACAGACCAAAGCCCTAAACTGTAAGGCCTGTGCTGGAGACCTGTATTTACAAGCCAGGAGGGCTGAAAATTTTTACTTTGGTAGCAGGACTGAAATACTGAATACTCCTGCGAGGTTTAGTTCTTTTAACTAAGTGGGAAAAACCAGCCCTGAAAGGGATAAAAGCATGTGGTGGTATCTGGATCCAAAAACACCCCTTAATTAGGTACACCCAGTTAATAAAACCCAAACCCAAAGGGGGAATAGGCCTGCCTGACATACAACACTACTATTGGTCCTGTCATTTGCAATGCATCATAGACTGGTACACCCACCAACAGATGAAGGACTGGGTAGCCCTAGAGAACTAATTTTCCTTACAACCCATCAGCGGGACCAAATGGATTTGGCGTAACCTCCTACCAAAAATCCGGAACACCCCACCATAGGTCCCACATTGTAGTGCTTTGCTGAAGCCACCCAAAAATTCCAACTTTCCAGAGTCCCAGGCCCTCTCTCACCAATCTTAATGAACCCACAATTCCCTCCAGGGATGGAACCTCAACCACTTACAACAAACAACCAGATACAGGCATACGCATACACCACATCCTACAGGAAGGTAAGCTGATAACCCGAGATCACATGAACACGCTATCGGCCGCGCCAAACCTAAGCCTCCTAGAATACTGGCAAATCAAACATTATGTAAACAGTGTTCAAAACAAAACAGACCTATCCAAAAGAATTTACCGAATTTGAAAACCTATGCATGAGGCACACACCACAACGCCATGTCATCTCTAGGATTTACAACATGCTTTGGGATAATACCCAGGCTGATGAGGGAATAGCCTGTAAGGAATGGGCCAAGGATCTAGACATAGATCTGACAAGCAACTCCTGGGAAAAAATATATCGAAGTGTACACAAAGGTTCTATAAACGCCTCAAATTACAAAATCACTTCACGTTGGTACCGTATCCCCTCCATCCTACACAGATTTGATGCATCCTACCCAGACAAATGCTGGAGGTGTCAACGGGAACCTGGTGACCTTTTACACATTTGGTGGTCTTGCTCAACTATTCAAGCTTACTGGAAACGAGTACACAAGCTAATCGGAAAAATGTCCACATACGCTCTGGACTACACACCTGCACAATTTTTACTTCATCACCACAAACCAAATGATGCACCCTATTTTAAATCACTAGCCATGATGCTAAAATGTGCATACCCACACTGTGGGGCACACCTAGAGTACCCTCCATCTCCGATTGGTACAATAGAATAAATAGAATTGCAGAAATGGAGGAACTCATCTCAATTTACCAAAACTCTGCACACAAGTTCTCTAATCTTTGTGCCTGATGGATCCACTTTAAATCATCCAAAGAATACCTTCAAACGATGAGCCTCCATACATCTCACCCTTTACATACAAATGATCCTAGGTGGCATACATAGTTTCAAATATTGGTAAACACCTTACCACTACAAGAAACCGATCCTACAAACAACATACCAGCACTTCAATAAAATGAACCCACTCAACTCCCCCTAACCGATCACACACCAATATAAATAATTACGCAGACACAAAAATACCAACCATAACACACCTCTTATGCCCTTTCTTACCACCCAAACCCACTCTCCTATAGCCCCCCTGTGTTAAGCCTCACCCTCCACCCCTATTAAATCCCTAGACTAGACCATATCTGCAAGATGTGCTGGACACACAAATGCGCGTACGAGTAAACAACTACAGTACGTATTATAGACCCCAAAGTGTCATACACTAAATTAGATAAACAATAAGCATAAGTTAGGAAAGGTAGGGAATAATGGTAACATTATACGTATTCTGACCATCACACATCCTATAGATAGAACTATCTTCCTCCCTTCCTTACAGAACCGCTGTACTAACAACCATTGTAATTGCTTTAGATGCAACTTAATAGTGCTACTAACGCTATATTCATCTACTATGTTATTCTTTTGTTTACATTCTTTTAATGTGCTCTGATCTTGTCTCTATAAATGTAACATACCTACCTGTTGATGTTGTACCTGTACTTATCCCTTTTATTCAATAAAAATAATTTTGGGGGGGAAAAAAAGCGAGTGGTGGTGTCCTTAAAGCGCCACACTTGGAGTGAACCCCTGACAATATATATTATATATATATATATATTTTTTTTTTAATAAACTGCCTGCACTGACTGAATATAGAGTAAACACTGAATATATTGTCTATGCTAAATGCAGAATATATATATATATATATATATATATATACACATACATACACACACATACTCTGCATTCAGCGTAGCCTATATGTACAGTGCAAATTCTATATTCAGTCAGTACAGGCTGTATATTTGAGATATAGATAGAGATTTATATGTATATACACTCACACACACAGTCTACTAGTATATGTATATGTATTGTGGCAGTGTGGTGGTACCCTACCAGTGTATGGGTCCAGGATTCTCAACCAGGCAGGTTGAGGGGCTCCAGGGTATTTGCTTGTTTGAGAGGAAACTGGCTTTTCAGTTTCCTCATTATTTAGTAAGGTCCACTTTGGGACCTGGACCCCCAGGGATTTCTTACAGATCCGGGTGGGAAGAAATCCCCAGTCCTGGGTCTGGGTTTTGAGACTGATTGTTCAGGAGTGTGTGGGCCTGATAGTAGAGTCAGGACCATGGTTCTGGGCTCCACCCTCCCGAGGAGTGCAGGTGTGCACAGGAGAACCCAGAGAGTGCAGGCTGCACGGTGAAAGACAGAGACCCGAGTCTGAGGTTGCCAACAGTAGTCAGGAGAGCTCCGTGTGGGAGCCTGAGCAGTGGTGCATCTGCTGCTGAAGAGAGCCAGATGGCTCAGGATTTTGTTTGCAATGTTGCATGTGTAATCCAGGAGGCTGAATATCCTTTTATTTGTTGCTGGTGGTGAAAACCCCCTGCAAGGGAAACCACTTTTCTTTTCATTTCTGGAACTTTGTTTGATTATCTTTAACTACTTGCTTACTGGGCACTTAAACCCCCCTCCTGCCCAGACCAATTTTCAGCTTTCAGCACTGTTGCACTTTGAATGACAATTGCGCGGTCATACAACACTGTACCCAAATGAAATGTTATCATTTTTTCCCACAAATAGCGCTTTCTTTTGGTTGGTATTTAATCACAGCTGGGTTGTTTTTTTTTTTGCTAAACAAACAAAAAAAGATGGAAAATTTTGAAAAAAAAATCATGTTTAATAGTTTGCTATAAAATTTTGCAAACAGGTAATTTTTCTGCTTAATTGATATGCGCTGATGAGGCGGCACTGGTGGGCACTGATAGGCTGTACTGGTGGGCATTAATAGGCTGCACTGATGGGCACAGATAAGGTGGCACTAATGAGGACAGATAAGTCGGTACTGATGGGCACAGATAAGATGGCACTGATGGGTCCTGATGGGTAGCACGGATGGGTGGCACGGATGGGTGGCACGGATGGGCACTGATAGGTGGCACTGAAGGGCACTGGGCACTGATAGTTGGCACTGATGGGCACTGGTAGGTGACACTGATGGGCACTGGTAGGTGACACTGATGGGCAGCACTGTTCAGGCACTTATTATGGGCACTGACAGGTGGAGCTGGTGGACACTCACAGGTAGAGCTGGTGGACACTGACAGGTAGAGCTGGTGGACACTGGTAGGTGGCATTTGTATAGGGCACTGGTGGGCACCATGGACTCGGAGCACATGGCAGTGATCGGGACTAATGTCACTCTCAATGCCATCGGTGATCGGCTTTTTTTTCCCCTCCTCGCGCTGTCAGCGCGAGAAGGAAAAAAGGCCAATTACCGGCTCTGTTGATATCACATGATCAGCTGTCATTGGCTGTCATCGGGATTGACCCCTTACTCGGATCTGTGATTCAGCAGGTCTCACAGGGGGCGCGCAGGCCGCTCGTGCACGGGACAATGTCATAGGACGTAGTCCCGTCGATATAGATCCGCGCTGTAGCCGTCATTCGGCTATAGCACGGATCTCAGGTGATTAATAAAAGTGGGCCAACAAGCCCTGAAATAAAATCATTTATGTGGACTGTTCTTGGTAGCGGATGCTACACTTGAGCTAAACAACCCCCAACTTTACAGTGTGTGTGTGTGTGTGTATATGTGTATATGTGTGTTGTGACGATCCGGGGTGATTAGATTCAAGTGGTGCATGCAATTTTTCAGAAACGTGCCACTCCAGACTTGTGTTTTAGGGCATGGCAGCCCACTTTTATTTAAAGGAAACAAAAAAAGTTCAAATCAACAGAAATCTTCACTCGCAGGGGGTTCCACCATCACTGCATAACCAAACAATAGCCTCCTGGCTTACTCATTGTCAGCTTCGTGCTGCTTTAGTCGCAGGCTACACCTGCCTGCTTCAGACTGCCACCTCCAGTCTTAGGCTCCTGTCTCTATCTCCTGGAACTCTCCCAACCTCCTGGCCAGACTTCCTGTCTGCTGGGCGGAGCCGTCTCCAGGTCTGAGCCCAGAATTCTCTTCCTGGGATGTTTTTGAACCCAGCCCACAGGTGTGTAATCAGTATTCCTGCCAAAATCAGGCATATACTGCTTATTTGCACCTGTGAGATGGGGTCGCATCTCCACAGTGTATATATATATATATTCTGCATTCAGCGTAGCCTATATATATATACAGTACATTTGGCGGTGTACAGTAGATAATACAATGTGTACAGTTTCAAATACACTTCAGGCGGTGTACACAGTATATAATACAGTGTAGTGCAGTGGTTAAAAAAAAATGCCCATCATGTCCGGAAGGCCTCCAAGGAGAGGCAGATGCTCACAGGCCATTAAAAGAGGGCAAGCAGCCGCTGAAATCATATTTAACAGCAGGGACTATTCTTGCACCCAACATGAGTAACTGTGAGGGGTTATTGTGTTCTGCCACCACCAACACCTAAGGCCCAATTTTTCAGCAGAGTATATAGTGCAGTCCATATAGTATATATACTGCAGTTCAGAATATATAGTGCAATCCGTATAGTATATATACTGCAGTTCAGTGTATATAGTGCCCTCAGTGTAGTATATATAATATAGTGCAGGGTATATAGTGCAGTATACAATATATAATATGAATGAATGAATGAAAGATTTGTATAGCGCTGCAACTGCGAACTGAATCGCCTCGAGGCGCTTAATCCGAACTGGGTTGATTCCTTCTTAGAAGAGGTGGGTCTTGAGTTTCTTCCTGAAGGCCTGATGGTCTTTTTCTAAGCGGATGTTCGTAGGTAGAGCGTTCCATAGCCGTGGTCCTTGGACTGCAAATCTTCGTTCTCCCCTTGATTTGTACCGGGACTTGGGGACGAGGAGGAGATTTTGGTC
Organism: Lithobates sylvaticus; assembly: GCA_028564925.1. Taxonomy (NCBI): domain Eukaryota; kingdom Metazoa; phylum Chordata; class Amphibia; order Anura; family Ranidae; genus Lithobates; species Lithobates sylvaticus. The sequence continues at coordinate 670,073,362 of CM053026.1, read as the reverse complement.
GAGATTTTTTCGCATAAGTATAGAGGAGCATCTCCTTGTGTGCACTTGTGGGTCAGGCAGAGGGTCTTGAATGTTATACGATCCTTTACAGTTAGCCAATGGAGGGTCCTCAGGGAGGGGGCGATCGATTCCCATGTTTTTTTTCCTGTGACTAGTCTTGCTGCCGTGTTTTGAACGACTTGTAGTCGTGCAATCTTGAATTTAGGTAGTCCTATGTAGAGGGAGTTTGCGTAGTCGAGTCGAGAGTTGATGATTGTTCCTACCACTATGGCTTTGTCCTTTTCTGTAATGAAGGGGATGAGTCTACGTAGCAGGCGTAGAAGATGGTAGGATCCGCTGACTACTGATCCTATTTGTGCATCCATTGACATTTCTGAATCGAAAGTGACTCCGAGACTTTTGGCTTTTAAGCTTAGAGGGATGGTCTGTCCAAGGATGGTGGGCGGAGTCCATGGTGTTGTAGAATTAGTTTTCCTGTTTGCATTTAGGAGAAGGAGTTCTGTTTTGGTTCTGTTAAGTTTGAGGGAGTTAGTGGACATCCAGTCGTCTATTGATGCGAGGCATTTTTCCAATTCCTGATATTGGTCTTTTTGTCCGGGGATCCGAAGGTAGAGTTGAGTATCATCTGCGTATGAGTGGAAGCATAGGTCAGATTTTCTGATGATTTTAAGAAGTGGACGGATGTAAATGTTAAAGAGCACGGGTGATAAAGGTGATCCTTGAGGGACTCCATAGGAGACTGCGCGAGATTCACTGGTGAAGGCTCCAAGTTTCACTGTCTGTGACCGATTTCTTAAGAAGGAAGTGAACCATAGTAAATCTGAGTCTGTGACTCCTGCTACTTCTTTGAGGCGGGTGAGTAAAGTGCTGTGATCCAGTGTGTCAAACGCTGCACTAAGGTCCAGAGTACCAAGAGACATGATTCTCCATCATCTGCTGCTTCCAAGGCATCGTCCCATATTTTGAGGAGTGCTGTTTCTGTGCCATGGCCCGGGCGGAAGCCTGATTGCAGGGGGTCCAGGAGATTGTGTGTGTCCAGATGGAGTTGTAGCTGTTGTACCACTACTTTCTCCATAATCTTGGAGATGGTGCTCAGGCTAGTTATCGGTCTTCGGTGGTTAGGGTTTCTTGGGTCCAAGTTGGGTTTCTTTAGGAGGGGTTTGACTATGCCTTGTTTGAGGGAGTTAGGAACAATTCCTTCTTTGAATGACTGATTAATGAGTAGCGTTATAGTAGGTGCCAAGATGTCAGAGCATTCTTTCAGAAGGTTTGTGGGGATGATATCATTGGGTGATGTGCTGTCCCGGAGGCTTCTGATGATATTTTTAGTGGTGTCTATGGTGATCGGGGTCAGCGAAAAGTTCGGTGGTTTTGAATGTTGAATGTTTTTCGAATCGATTTCCTCTTTTTGGATGTGGTCGATTGTATTTTTCTGTTGGATTTTTTCCAGAATGCTGTCGATTTTGTCGATAAAAAAATCCGATAACTCGTTGCAAAATTCTTGAGTTTCGTTAGTGGGGGGCTCTAAGCAGGTAGGGTTCATAGTCTGGGCGACTAGTTTAAATAGTTCACGAGGGCGGTTTAGGGCTTTTGTGATGGTGTTTGAGAAGTGTTCTTTTTTAGCTTTGAAGATAGCTTTGTGATATTTCATTGTGAGAGTATTGTAGTTTGTGTGGTTTTCCTTTGAAGAGTTTCTTCTCCAGGTTCTTTCAGCTCTTCTGCGTTCCTGCTTCAGTAGAGTAATGCTGCGTACACACGAAGGGACAATCCCGCGGGATTATCCTCTGGACTGAAGTCCAGCGGATAATCCCCTCGTGTGTGGGCGCCGGCGGACTTTTTGGCGCCAAAGTCCGGCGGACCAAAGTTTTAAGTTTTGTTTTAAAATTATCCGCTGGACTTGGCAGTCCAGCGGACAATCCCGCCGTTAGTGGGCAAGTCCGCGGGACTTTTGAAATGAACGGACTTGCCGCTCATCGGCAAGTCCGTTCATTTAGCACGTGACTTCAGGTTACGTAGCTAGCGTAGGCAGTTACTGCCGCCGCGCTAGCTCCGTGACCTGGCATGGATTTAAAGGGAATCCCCACGCCGAAAAAACGGCGTGGGGGTTCCCCCCAAATCCAAGTCAGACCCTCATCCGAGCACGCAGCCTGGCAGGCCAGGAAAGGGGTGGGGACGAACGAGCGCCCCCCCCTCCTGAGCCGTACCAGGCCGCGTGCCCTCAACATGGGGGGTGCCCTGGGGAAAGGGGGGCCGTGCGGTCTCCCCCCACCCCAAAGCACCTGGTCCCCATGTTGATGAGGACAAGGGCCTCTTCCCGACAACCCTGGCCGTTGGTTGTCGGGGTCTGCGGGCGGGGGCTTATCGAAATCTGGGAGCCCCCTTTAATAAGGGGGCCCCCAGATACCGGCCCCCCACCCTATGTGAATGAGTATGGGGTACGATGTACCCCCTACCCATTCACCTAAGGTGTAAAATGTAAAGTACAAAAACACACACACTTTTGAAAAAATATTTTATTGCACTGCTCCAGGGGTCTTCTTCCGTCTTGGGGGTCTTCTCGCCGGACTCCTCCGCTCTCTTCTGCTCTTTTACCTAGCTCTTTCACGAGCGGGGGGAGTCCGGCTACCTTCTTCGTCGTCGTCGCCGCCGTCTGGGGGTCTCGATCCGCCTTCGGGGGTCTTCTTCCGTCTTGGGGGTCTTCTCGCCGGACTCCCCGCCATTTACCAAGCTCTTTTACCGAGCGGGGGAAGTCCGGCTACCTTCTTCGTCGTCGCCGCCGTCGTCTGGGGGTCTCGATCCGCCTTCGGGGGTCTTCCGGGGGTCTCTTTCTGTTCTTGCGGCGGTCGTCGTCTTCCGCGCCGCCGGCGCCTTGTCCTTCTTCTTGTCCTTCTTGTTCTTGTTCTTCTTCTTCTTCCGATGTTGACCCGACGCTCTCTCTGCCCCGGATGCCTGTGCCGCTCTGCGCTCGGACTTATATAGGGGCATGGGGGACAGGGTCACATGCACATGTCACATGGTGACCCCGCCCCCTTGTGTTGTCACAGTCGGAGGATGGGGACTGTGACATCGCAAGGGGGCGGGGTCCCCATGTGACATGAGCCCTGTCCCCCATGTCCCTATATAAGTCCGAGCGCAGAGCGGCAAGGCATTCCGGGCAGAGAGAGCGTCGGGTCAACATCGGAAGAAGAAGAAGAACAAGAACAAGAAGGACAAGAAGGAGGACAAGGTGCCGGCGGCGCGGAAGACGACGACCGCCGCAAGAACAGAAGAGACCCCCGGAAGACCCCCGAAGGCGGATCGAGACCCCCAGACGACGGCGGCGACGACGAAGAAGGTAGCCGGACTTCCCCCGCTCGGTAAAAGAGCTTGGTAAATGGCGGGGGAGTCCGGCGAGAAGACCCCCAAGACGGAAGAAGACCCCCGAAGGCGGATCGAGGCCCCCAGACGGCGGCGACGACGAAGAAGAAGGTAGCCGGACTTCCCCCGCTCGGTAAAAGAGCTTGGTAAATGGCGGGGGAGTGCGGCGAGAAGACCCCCAAGACGGAAGAAGACCCCCGGAGCAGTGCAATAAACTATTTTTTCAAAAGTGTGGGTGTTTTTTTTACTTTACATTTTACACCTTAGGTGAATGGGTAGGGGTACATCGTACCCCATACTCATTCACATAGGGTGGGGGGCCGGTATCTGGGGGCCCCCTTATTAAAGGGTGCTCCCAGATGCCGATAAGCCCCCGCCCCCAGACCCCGACAACCAACGGCCAGGGTTGTCGGGAAGAGGCCCTTGTCCTCATCAACATGGGGACAAGGTGCTTTGGGGTGGGGGGGCCACACGGTCCCCCTTTCCCCAGGGCACCCCCCATGTTGAGGGCACGCGGCCTGGTACGGCTCAGGAGGGGGGGGGGCGCTCGTTCGTCCCCACCCCTTTCCTGGCCTGCCAGGCTGCATGCTCGGATGAGGGTCTGACTTGGATTTGGGGGGAACCCCCACGCCGTTTTTTTCGGCGTGGGGATTCCCTTTAAATCCATGCCAGCTTGCGGAGCTAGCGCGGCGGCATTTACTGCCTACGCTAGCTACGTAACCTGAAGTTACGTTCGAAATGAACGGACTGCTCCGTGTGTGGGCAAGTCCGTTCATTTTCAAAAGTCCCGCGGACTTTTGGCCGGCGGATTATCCGCTGGAGAAGTCCGTGCGTGTGTGGGCAAGTCCACACGCTCGGAAAGTCCAGCGGACCCAGCTGGAAAGTCCGGCGGGATTGTCCGCTGGACTAGGTCCGCCGGCAAAAGTCCGCACGTGTGTACGCGGCATAAGAGTTCCATTAAACCATCCAGAATTTTTGATGAGTGTTCTGCGTTTCGGAGCGACTGCGTCTGCTGTTTGTAGTAACGCTTTGTTTAAGGAGCTGAGTGTTTTTTCCGTCGAGTGGTTTAAATTTAGAATTGTTACTTTGTTGGATAGTGTGGTTTTGAAGAGTTCCGAGTGTAGTTTCTTCTGAGATCTGGTCCAGTATGTTGTTGAGTGGTTCGGTTTCTGGACGGTGTTGTTGGTGGTGATTTTGAATTTGATGGCGTGATGGTCAGTCCATGGTAGCGGCGAGTTGTTGAGTATGTTAATGTCGATGTTTTGTTTAAAGATGAGGTCCAGAGTGTGTCCTGAACCATGCGTTGGAGCATTTATCAGTTGTTGAAGACCTAGTTCTTCCAGTTGGTTTATGCAGGCAGAGGCGATGGGGTCTTCGGTGTTGTTTGCCCAGAGATTGAAATCTCCAAGTACCAGAACGTTTTTAGTTTTCAGGGTGTGCATTGAGATAAATTCGGTGAAGGGTATCAGGAGTTTTGTCTTTGGTCCTGGTGGTCTGTAGCATAGCAGTATATGAATGCTGTCTTGGGGTGTTGTTTGCAGCTGTAGAGAAAGTGTTTCCATAAAAGGCACTGGGTTCTGTAGCGTAGGTTTGCCCAGCGTAAGGTGAGATTTGAAGATCACTGCTAGGCCTCCTCCTTTTTTTCCTATTCTATGCTTCGTTAGGATCCTGTATTTTTCAAGGACCAATTCGGTTAGGATGGTGTTGCATTCGGGTGTTAGCCAGCTTTCTGGGATGAAGAGACAACCTAAGTTGTTTTGGGTGATGAAGTCGTGGACTTCTTGTCTGTGCTTGACTGCCGATCTGGTGTTAATCAGGGCGCATGTTATATGTTGCGGCTGATTTGGGGTCTTCCTTTGATTGGTGGTTGGTTGTGGGTTGATCCTTAGTAGTTTATCTTTTTGTAGTATTTTTTGAATGGGCGTTGGCAACGTTGAGGTGATGTTTCTTGATGGGTTTCCGCTGAGTATTTGTAGATGCACAGGCTGAGAGAAAAATATAAGTATGACGATGGTGGTATTGATTTGACGACGATGTGGTTGCTGGAGGTCCTGCAAAGTTGTGGCGACGATGTGGTTACTGTGGTGATGATGGTCCTGCGACATGTGGCTATCGATGTGGCGACGATGCGGTTGATGAGGAGGCGGTGATAGTCGTGCGAGAGGTGGCTGACGTGGTTCCTGCTAGATATGGCTGTTGATGTGGCGACGATGTGGTTGCTGAAGAGTTGATGGTCCTGCGGGATGTGGTTGTCGATGTGGCGATGTTGTAGTTGCTGGGGAGATGATGGTCCTGCGATATATGGTTGACGAAGGTCCTGCGAGATGTGGCGACGATGTGGTTGCTGAGAAGGTGATTGTCCTGCGAGATGTTGCGACGAAGGTCCTCCCGGAAGCGGCGGCTGTTGATGTGGCGTTGGTGTGGCTGCTGTGATGATGGTCCTGCGCGATGCGGCTGTCGATGTAGCGACGATGTGGTTGCTGAGAAGATGGTGGTCCTGTGATGTGTGGCTGATGAAGGTCCTGCACGAGGTGGCTGTCGATGAGGAGATGATGATCTTGCGAGATGTGGTCGACGACGATCCTGCGAGATGTGGTTGTTGATGTGGCTATGATGTGATTGCTGAGGGATGATGGTCCTGCGAGATGTAGCTGGCGAAGGTCCGGCGAGATGTGGCGACGATGCAGCTGCTGAGGAGATGATGGTCCAGCGAGATGTGGTTGATGACGGTCCTGTGAGATGTAGCTGGCGAAGGTCCGGCAAGATGTGGCAACGATGTGGTTGCTGAGAGGGTGATGGTCCTGCGAGATGTTGCGACGATGTGGTTGCTGAGGAGATGATGGTCCTGCGAGATGTGGCTGACGAAGGTCCTCCCGGAAGTGGCTGTTGATGTGGCGATGGTGTGGATGCTGAGGAGATGATGGTCCTGCGCGATGCGGCTGTTGATGTAGCGACGATGTGGTTGCTGAGAAGATGGTGGTCCAGCGATGTGTGGCTGACGAAGGTCCTGCACGATGTGGCTGCCGATGAGGAGATGAAGATCTTGCGAGATGTGGTCGACGACGGTCCTGCGAGATGTGGTTGTTGATGTGGCGATGATGTGATTGCTGAGGGATGATGGTCCTGCGAGATGTAGCTAGCGAAGGTCTGGCGAGATGTGGCGACGATGCAGCTGCTGAGGAGATGATGGTCCAGTGAGATGTGGTTGATGACGGTCCGGTGAGATGTAGCTGGCGAAGGTCCGGCGATGTGGCTGATGATGGGGTGACGCTGATGATCCTGATGCGCGTACGATTGTTCAGGTGGCGGCAAAGAAGGCGATCCCTGCTATTCTGCCCTCCCTCCCCGTTGATCCAGAGGAAGGCGAAAAAAAACCCTGGCTGAGGCTGGCCAAATGCTGCAGCCAAGGAAAAAATTCCTTCCTGACCCGGGAGGCGATCGGCGGACCCTGGATCAACTGATGTGGTGCCCTGGGGTCCTTACCTGTTCTTGATACCTATTCTATGCGGTGAGTGTGCTGGTGAAAAAGCGTACCTGGTCGGCTGCAATGGATGTTGCGCTGTTGAGCTGGGGGCTGAGAGTGGAGCCGGAAATGGTGGGGGGTCACGGTACTGTTGCTGGTGGGTACAGTGTCACCAGGTGTACCAAGATGGCTGACGGTTTTAGGCCCACGGTGCTGACGTCTGGGGCTTCTTCCAAAATGTAACTCAGCTAGAGGCTGAGTGGGTGCTGAAAGGTAGGGGCTCTGTGCACTTCGTTGGGGGTTTAAGTGCAGCTGGCCTGTGGTGTGCTGCGGGCGCCTCTGGGTGTACCAAGATGGCCGCCGAGCTAGGCCCGATCCACGGGCTATCCTGAAGCTAAGGGGCTTCTGGTGTGGCTGCAGAAGGGTCTGGAGGTACAGGGGTAAGTGCGGGTAGGAGGGGGATCGCAAGGTGTCCCGGGTGAGGAGAGTGGTGGGTTGGCCGGTTATGCCAGGTCTGGCCGGCTAGGCCGGAGCCGCGGTGTTTCCTAGGCGGCTGGCGGGCGGCTAGCGGGCTTGCGGCGTTCCGGCCGGTATCCGCCGGGGGCTCGATGTGAGGGGGGGCTGCGGTGCCTAGTGTCCGGGGAGGGTTTCCAAGTGTGTTCCCTTCCCGGTACACGTTGCTAGGGGTCCGAGGATGCGTCCTGGGTACCTGGCGGCTAGGCTAGGTGGCCTGGATGGACGGCGCTGCTGGAGCTGCTGGACGGAGCTGCTGACAGTGTCAGTGTCAGTCTGTACAATATACAATATGATGTATTGAAGTGGTTAAGGGGAGCCCTATGACAGAATTAAGAAAAAAGCAGTATTAGGGTCTGGTATGGATTCGGGGGGGGGGGGGGGGGCACGCCATTTAAAAAAAAAAAATTGGTGTGGAGTTAACTTTAATATCCATACCAGACCGGATGGGCCTAGTATGGACTGTATTGAAACTATGATATTTTTTATGTATATTGCCGGGATCTGGCAATACATTACAGCCGCGAACAATTTTAAATTACATTTTTTCCTTTAGTAATGTCATTTTGCTACAGTACTTTTCTAAACATAGGAAACATGTGATACTTTACAGGCCGACTAAGGGGACCCCCCAGACACAATATTTAAAGGAATATTTCATTTTTATTGTTTTGACTCTATCCGCTTCAGCCCCGGAAGATTTTACCCCCTCCTGACCAAAGCACTTTTTGTGATTCGGCACTGCATCACTTTAACTGACAATTGTGCGGTCATGTGACGTTGCACCCAAACAAAATTTACGTCCTTTTTTTCCCACAAATAGAGATTTCCTTTGGTGGTAATTGATCGCCTCTGCAGTTTTTATTTTTTGCGCTATAAACAAAAAAAGAGCGACAATTTTGAAAAAAACGCGCTAACAAATGTACATATATGGGGCAGGCTGCTGCTCAATGTGGGATACACGCACAAGAACACATAGAATAAAAAATACAATTACATAAAAATAACTATTATAAATGTTGAGGCTGAGTGTATCCCAACACATAGGATGACCCAATGGTGAGAACCTTAGCCACACTTAGTCACCCTCAACAGTGACAAGAGGTCCCAGTCTCTGTCCACACAGTAACCAGTCCCCACAATGAAAAATAGATGACTCAAAAAGTCCAAATAGCAATCATGGGATTCTTCAGGTTGAAGCAGTAATACAGGCAAGGTGATCCTGGCATCCGAATGTAAGTAGAAGGAAAAAACACCTCAGTGACTTGTATCGTATATAGTGATGAACACAGTGCCCGACACCCTCATACATTAACTGCTTACCAGAAAGCAGAGGTAAATGAGCTCTGCTATAACATTAAAAACACGCATCTGCGATTTCCTAATCCCACGAGTCGCCAATCCTCGTTTTGAAACTCTGAGTGGTTAAGTATTGGGGGTCCACTTGATCACATGCGGTCCATATGGTGAATGGAGGAAAAAAGGCAGCCCATAGCGTAAATCTGGTAACACCGGTTTATTAAAAAAATAAAAAGCACTTACATTGATCCCAATGGTAAGGCACATAAAGCATAAAAACGTTGCCGGCCGGCAAGATGCAGGAGCCCGTCCTCTAGGTCATGTGGTGGCGTCACTGCGTACCCTCCCAGACTAGTCTTTCTCGATGGGGAACCTGACGAAACTAGTCTGGGAGGGTACGCAGTGACGCCACCACATGACCTAGAGGAGGACGGGCTCCTGTATCTTGCCGGCCGGCAAAGTTTTTATGCTTTATGTGCCTTACCATTGGGATCAATGTAAGTGCTATTTATTTGTTTTAATAAACCGTGTTACCAGATTTACGCTATGGGCTGCCTTTTTTCCTCCATTCACCTTATGGACCGCATGTGATCAAGTAGACCCCAATACTTAACCACTCAGAGTATCAAAACGAGGATTGGCGACTCGTGGGATTAGGAAATCGCAGATGCGTGTTTTTCATGTTATAGCAGAGCTCATTTACCTCTGCTTTCTGGTAAGCAGTTAATGTATGAGGGTGTCGGGCACTGTGTTCATCACTATATACGATACAAGTCACTGAGGTGTTTTTTCCTTCTACTTACATTCGGATGCCAGGATCACCTTGCCTGTATTACTGCTTCAACCTGAAGAATCCCATGATTGCTATTTGGACTTTTTGAGTCATCTATTTTTCATTGTGGGGACTGGTTACTGTGTGGACAGAGACTGGGACCTCTTGTCACTGTTGAGGGATCTGCAATTTTTTTCAGGACTGCGACATTATGGCGGACACATCGGACAATTTTGATACATTTTTGGGACCATTGGCATTAATACAGCGATCAATGCTATAAAAATGCATTGATTTCTGTAAAAAATTCACTGGCAGTGAAGGGATTAACACTAGGGGGCGATCAAAGGTTTAATGTGTTCCCTAGTGTGTGTTCTAACTGAAGGGGGAGGGGAATTTGCAGGGGAGATGATCACTGTTCATATTCTGTATGAACAGACAGTCTGTCTGTTCTCCCTTCAGAGAACTGGAAACTGTGTGTTTACTAGACATGTGCACACTGAAATATTTTGTTTCGGAATTTCGTTTTACTCCCAAAATTTGTTTTTATTTATTTTGTTTTGTTAAAAACTGCAAATCCAAAATAATTAAGGTTGAATCTGTCATTGAAGGCTCATGATGTCTGTCGAATGTTCTAAGAAGATTCCACGGAGCAACTAAACTGTACGACGCAAAAATCGTACATTTCCGGTCGAATGTTCCACCTACAAGCTATAGTAGAATTCTAATGTTAATTATATTTATTAAATATTATTACTAGTCAACCAACATTAGAATTCTTCTATCGCCTATAGGCAGAGCATTTGACCATAAATGTCTGCTTGGCTATAACTTTTGTGCAAACCAATCAATATACGTTTATTGTGATTTTTTTAACCAAAAACATGTAGAAGAATACATATCCTAAATAGCCTAAATAGCCTAAACTGAGGAAAATAATCTCTTTTTTTATATATATATTTTTGGGGGATATTTATTATAGCAAAAAGTGGTAATTTTTTCAAAATTGTCGCTCTTTTTTTGTTTTTGATTCGACATAGAGAGAAAAGATTTGACATTATAGAGACAATAGCAAAAAAGGTTGAATGTGCCTAACCTAGCTCTATTAGTCAAAGATTATTCGACACAGAGAGAAAGATTTGACATGAAGATTCGACAAAGCAGTCGCCGCGAGCAGACATTTATGGTCAAATGCTCTGCCTATAGGCGATAGAAGAATTCTAATGTTGGTTGACTAGTAATAATATTTAATAAATATAATTATTACTAGTGTCATACAACATTAGAATTTTTTTAACCAAAAATATGTAGAAGAATACATATCCTAAATAGCCTAAATAGCCTAAACTGAGGAAAAATATCTTTTTTTTATGTATATTTTTGGGGGATATTTATTATAGCAAAAAGTGGTAATTTTTTCAAAATTGTCGCTCTTTTTTTGTTTTTGATTCGACATAGAGAGAAAAGATTTGACATTATAGAGACAATAGCAAAAAAGGTTGAATGTGCCTAACCTAGCTCTATTAGTCAAAGATTATTCGACACAGAGAGAAAAGATTTGACATGAAGATTCGACAAAGCAGTCGCCGCGAGCAGACATTTATGGTCAAATGCTCTGCTTAAATAGCCTAAATAGCCTAAACTGAGGAAAAATATCATTTTTTTTATATATATTTTTGGTTGACTAGTAATAATTGTCTCTCTATGTCAAATCTTTTCTCTCTATGTTGAATCTTTTCTCTCTATGTATAATAATCTTGGACTAATAGAAGGTTAGGCACATTCGACCACAGGTTCGATGGACACAGATCGCTATTGTCAGCGTCATGTCGAATCTCCTATCTATATCGAACTGTTGCAACGAAAACAAAAATTAAGCATTTGTTTATGTCGGATTTTTCGGTTTTTGGATTCTGCACATTCGTTATCGTTTGTTAAAACGATAACGAAAATACCCGAAAAAACAAATGCACATGTCTAGTGTTTACACACACAGATCCCGGTTCTCCGTGTGTCAGCGGGGATCGCGGGACCACCAGGCACTTGCATTGGCTCAGGGGGCGAGCGGGGGGTGCACGTGCACACCCACAATGGCCACAGGGCGCAGCGATGTTGCATAATGCGTTGTTTCGCCCAGCCGTGCTATTCTGCCACAGTACAACTATGGTGGCTAGTCGGCAAGTGGTTAAGCATTCTTAAAATCACTGCTCCTGAAAAAACGGCAGTTTTAAAAACTTTTTTTTGCATTGATACATGTCCCCTGGGGCAGTACCCGGTCCCCAAACACTTTTTATGGCAATAACATGCATATGAGCCTTTAACATTAGCACTTTTGATTTTTCACGCTTGTGTCCCATAGACTTTAATGGTGTTCGCAAGTTCGCACAAATTTTTTGTCTGTTCGCAAGTTCTGGTGCAATCCGAACCGGGGGGTGTTCGGCTCATCCCTAATGGCCGCTATATAAGCAGCCTTATATAGTGTGGGGCATGGACTTGGTCCCCCTGAGCCATGATTGGCCAAGGGCACCCTTCCTTAATGTGAAATCAATAGTGTTCCTGACAGTGCCTCTGCTTTCCTATTAAAATTGACCACACTAGGCAGGAGAGCACACCGTGGTCAGTTCTCTATCTCTGCTGGGAACTTAGTGTACTACCCCTCAATGATCATACTTGTCCTGACACCCCCCCCCCCCCCCCCCCCCCCCCCCCCCCCCCCCCCCCGCTGCACATCCATTCACTGGGAAGCTCAGTGTGCTGCTACTTCTGCTCCCCCGTGGGAATGTGATCACTTATAAAAAAGGGAAAACAAGGTATTTATAATGTATTATTATATCTTTACAAACATGTTTTGCTTTAGATGTCCATTTAAACTGAATGGGTTGTTTTACAAGGTGATCGCTTACAATTACTTTAAGTAGAAGGGGCCTGTTGGGCCACTCCATCAGTTCTGCTTTCTGCACAGGCTATGTACAGTTCAGTTATGGTGCCATTGCTATACTTGCAAAGTAATATCTGGGCGTACAACACACATTTTGTGCAAAAAAAATGCCATTATATCCTTATTATTGAGAAATATATATGCAAATTAGGGTTTTTTTTTGTTCTTGGAGATCAGCTTTAACCAATTTAGCCAGTCTGTGATTGCCTTCATTCTTTTTTTTTTTTTTTTAAATAAGGTTGCACAAGAGATTTTTGGACTTCTCTCACATCCTACATTCATAGACAAACACATGTATACTATGGAGATCTAAGGATGCATGTATAAACCTGTTTATGATGAAAAAATCTGCAGGTAGTAGGATTGTGCACTCATGAAATAAGATATGATGTGGTTATTTAAACAGGTCATACCATAAAATATAATTTTGCTTAATTTGCACACTGTATTAAAAACATGCAGTGTTTAATAACTACAGTGTACAAAGTTTAGCAAAAAGGTGGAGGTGGAATACCAATGACAGACAGGGGCCATACATTGACTTTTGGATGGGTACGGAATCCTGTTGTTACCATGTATATTTGTCAATGATGTCCCTTTTATACATACAGTAGTAGTTTCAATTATGTATCTTTAATATTAATAACAATAACAGGAATCACATTAGTGACTAGGAATTAAAACCATTAATAAAATATGGTATTTTCTGGGCAGCTATCGATTTTGTTTCTCTTTCAGTAGCATCCAAAAGCACTAAACACTAACAAAAAATCCTGAAGGAGGTTTGCTTATCTTTGATGTGTAAGATAGTAAATTTAACTCTGAATATAATTATTCAGAACTAGTCTGATGGTTTTACTCACTGTAGCTTAATCCAATTTAATTACTTTTCAGAATTCTTCTTCTTCATTGCAAATAGAAATCCTGTCTGTGACGAAGAGGACACCATAGCTAATATTAAAAATTATTAATGATAATAATAATTTTAGCAGCTAATTAAAAATAAAATGTTGATCCTTTCAACTTTGCTATTGAGCTCCAATGATTTGTTCTAAATTAAGTAAAACCTATGAGGTACTGAACTAATTAGTGTCCATGAAGATATAGCAATTCTAATCTAAAATGGGTTGAATTATTATTATTATTAGTCAATGCAAATATGATGTGCTAAGATTTCTATAATACAATCACCAAGATGTTGTAGTAAGCATCTCTGCTGGAATATTTTTTCAAGCACTAGATTAATTAAATACTCCATTCATGAGAGGCAAAGTGGCGTGTCTACTGTGAAACCCTGAACAGGTAATCAGTTCACTCGTACTGAAAAAAAATTATAACTTGATAAACCATGACCTACAGTATAATATTGGTATGAAAAATAATCTTACAATGTATTTAAAGCCATTATACTTTTTACAGTTGGATAAGCATGGAGTGGGTAAAAGAATAGTTCACATACACGTGTGCAGCCTACGTGTGTTTGCATTTGAATGTGTGCAGGAGTGCTTTTAATTTTTTCAGTTGTTTTTATTTATTTGATAATATTTGACATTTTTTACACTTTACTCACTTAACGTGACTACTATCACAAGGCGGTTAACAACCCCCCCTATGCGAGGTAACACATTATTTTTTTGGAGTTATAGGGGGCTTATTAGACAACCCATGTCTCTCCTGTCCTCAGCTCTAGCTAGGTGAACCCACTTGTTTGACCCACAGTTTATCCAGCTTTGAAGCTGGGATTTTGACTGCTCTGAACCCAAAAGGGCTCAGAGCCGAGAGTCTGGATTGGAACTCTGCAAAGGACATCAGGGAACGATGGGATCACACTCTGCAGAGGATATCTGAAAATGAATGTTCCTCAGTCTTTCTGCACACCACTCTGACATTACTTGTTGTGTTTTCCGGGGCTCCTAAGTGGATCAGGAGAGCCCAGGAACCATAGATGGGGGGGGGGGGGGGTTCCTGCGGGGGATTTCCACATGAGTCCTGTAACAGTGACCAGGCAGTTCCACATGGCATTTAATGTATCTCATCAAATGCACTGGATTATGCAACACATTGTATATGTTAATGTGCTTAGGTACTTTGGGGTGTGTGTATCTTTCTTTACTCTTTTTGCATGCTTGAGTCTGCATGTGTTTACTAGCATAAATGCATGTACTATAAGTACAAATCAGAGAATTCTGTTTATCGTTACCCATTTATATATTTTTTTTTTCACACAAATAGAGCTTTCTTTTGGTTGTATTTGATCACTACTGTGCAATATTATTATTTTATTGCAATATCAACGTAAAAATACCAAACATTTTGAAAAGAAAAAACGCCAATATTTTAGTTTCTACTATAAAACATATCCAATAAAAGATTTTAAAAAATCTAATTTCATAAAATGTATTCTGCTACATGTTTTTGATAACAAAAATCCCAATAAGTGTTTATTGATTGGTTTACGTGAAATAATAGTGCCTATAAACTATGGTGTATATATACTGGAATTTTTTTTTATACTATAATGGTGATGACACTGGGGAACTGACTAACTGCCACTGACACCACCACTGACATTAGTATAGTGATAATACTATACAGTGTCACTGTACTAATGACACTGGCTGGGAAGGGGTTAACATCTAGGGTGGTCAAGGGGTAAATATGTGCCTAAATATGTAACTAAATGTAATGTATGTACAGCGTGCTGCTTTTACTAACTGAGCTCTCAGTTTATCATCCCATTTGCAGAGATTAGAAACTGACAGATTGTTCCCCATCTATAGAGCTTTGTGTTGTTTACCAACACAGCCGATCAGCAGGTCCCGGCCATGAATCATTGGCCAGGATTGCTGACAGGCTCATACTGTGTACAATTACAGCAGGAGCTGGGCAAGGGAGCACATGCGAGTGCCCTATGCCTGGAAGTAGGCAGAAACGCACGGCTCGTCTGGCTCGCTACAGTGGCCGCTTGGTCCTCAATTAGCAAAGTGGAGGTCTAATTAACCAACCACTTAAAAACAGATAAAACAATACACTACCTGAACAGGAGAAAACTGGACCTGCAACTTATGAGATCAACAAAAGAAAGGTGTAATATAAAAGCTCCTGGGTGAACCTACATTTCACCTCAAAACATCTTTAACCTCTAGCCGACCGCCCACTGTCTATTGACGGCGGAGCGGTGCGGCTCTTGTGGCGGGACGCCGTCATATGAGGGCGTCTACATTTTGGCCACTAGGGGGCGCACGCACGCCGCCGGGTCACTGGGGACCCGATGCCCGTGCCCGGCGGCCGCGATGTCCGCCGGGCACCCGCGATTGCCCAGTAACCGAGCAGGACGTGAATCTGTGTATGTAAACACACAGATCCACGTCCTGTCACTGAAGAGGAGACCGATGGTGTGTCCCTTGTACATAGGGACACCGATCGGTCCCCTTCCCCAGTCAGTCCCCTCCCCCACAGTTAGAATCACTAACATAGGGAACACATTAACCCCTGCAGCGCCCCTTGTGTTAACCCCTTCCCTGCCAGTCACATTTATACAGTAATCAATGCATTTTTACAGCACGGATCGCTGTATAAATGTGAACGGTCCCAAAAATTTGTCAAAAGTGTCCGATATGTCCGCCGCAATGTCGCAGTCATGATAAAAATCGCAGATCGCCGCCATTACTAGTAAAAAAAAATAATAATAAAAATGCTATAAATCTATCCCCTATTTTGTAGACGCTATAACTTTTGCGCAAACCAATCAATAAACGCTTATTGCATTTCTTTTTAACAAAAATATGTAGAAGAATATGTATCGGCCTAAACTGAGGAAAAAATTTGTTTAAAAAAAAAAAAAAAATTGGATATTTATTATAATAAAAAGTAAAAAATATTATGTTTTTTCAAACTTGTCGCTCTTCTTTTGTTTATAGCGCAAGAAATAAAAACCGCAGAGGTGATCAAATACCACCAAAATAAAGCTCTATCTGTGGGGAAAAAATGCTAAAAAATGTTTTTGGGTACAGCGTTGCATGACCGCACAATTGTCATTCAAAATGCGACAGCGCTGAAAGCTGAAAAATGGCCTGGTCAGGAAGGGGGTGTTCGTGCCTGGTAGGCAAGTAGTTAATGCAGTACTAATCGCATATTATGGAACTCTCTTTCTCCCTTTCACAATGACATCAGGCACTCACATCGCCCTTAAAAGCATCCCATTGTATTACACCCTGGGAACCCATCCACATTTTTTTTTTACAATTTGTACTATACCCCATCCAAGTTGGCAATTTTATATGCACCTTCCTCCCCTACCTGTTAGAGGAACTGTGGACACAATGGAACATCTTTTTTATGTCTGGTGAGAATGCATGATCCTCACTAAATTCTGGTTTTGCTGACTTTACTACTTCTATAGCTCATATCTCCTTTATTCCCACATTAAAAGCAGTCCTATTGGTTATAACTTATGGAGTCTAAAACCTGGACTTTCATGCTTCAGACATTCATCACTCATGTCTTAATAGTGACTTGCATAGCTCTTGTGAGGAAATAAAAATGCCTGCAACCTCCATCTATCCCAGAGGTTGTTAATATTCTCAATGATCTCTTCTCTTTTTGAAACATTGACGGGATGACAGCACTGTGCAGGATGGAGCTATTTTTGCTTCTCTATTTTTATTCAATAAAGTGCTACTATAGCAATGTTTGCGTGTGCGTGGTTACTGTGTTGCAGCTTTTAGATACTGGGGCTTATTTATGAACGGTTTGCACCATGAGTTGTGGAGCATGCCGATCCTAAACGGCCGTTTTCGTATTTACAAAACATTTGCGCCTGTAACACAGCGCAATTCCCCATTTACTATAATATTCTCGGCACACGGGAGGTGGCGATCAGTGCGCCACTATAGACATGGCGCACGCATTCTTCAACTCAAATTTTAAAGAAGCTGGAAGTGCCAATATTATGGGGGTGATGTGGGTGATGTGAGGAAGTATAGTCAGGACTGTTTTTAAGACAGGGCAAAAGGGGCAGCTGCCCTGGGCCCTATCATTGTAGTGGGGCCCAAAGCAGCTGCCTCATACTTGGCAACTAGCCCAGTTTAAATCCCCTTATCCCTTGAAGTTTTAGTCCCGTGCTGTGTCCCGTTATCTCAGTGTAAAACTTCTGCTGCCCAGCTCTGCCCTATTGCCATGTACAGATGACTCACCTGCAGACCCTGTGTTTACATGTAAATAACCTGCATTGATATGTAAATAGCAACAGCATTAATATGTAAATAGCTGTGGACCGTGGCATTGATATGTAAATATATAGTCAGCATTCATATGTATGCCCCCTGAGGTCACATCCACCATCACTTCTGCTGAATGCTGCCCACTGGGGAGGTAAAGGAGCATGCTTGAAAGTCCTGCCTACAACTGTGGTCATTAAGCCTAACATTAGCCTGTTCTGCAAAAGTAAGAAAATTGGAGGCGGAACCCTTCTTCAAAATGACATGGTGGCACAGCACCCTGAATTTTGGTGCATGTGAATATGCAGGCAGGCAGTGAGGAGATGATGTGCTGTAACCTTTAGCAACCAATCAGTGAGCAGCAATGCTGTGCACTAACCTCTTGCATCCTATCAGTGAGCAGTAATAATGTGCAGTAACCTCTAACAACCAATTAGTGAGTGGTATAGATGTTCAATAACCTATAGCAATCAATCAGTGAGCAGTATTGATGTACAGTAATCTCTAGCAACCAATCAACAAGCAGAAGTCATGTGCTGTAACCTCTAGCAGCCAGTCAGTGAGCAGTAATGATACTGTTCTGCCCTCACAATGTGTTCAAAGTACAAGGCTTGGCAGACAGCTAACAGCTTCCCAATAAAGACTCAGGAGGAAGGGCTAATAGTTGAAATCTTTACTGAGAATAAGTTTTTTGTAAAACTGCAAAACACAAATTATAAAAATATGCATTAGCATTTAACATTACATCACAAATGCAAATAGTAACAGGCATGCTACAATACTGTTAAGGCACTAGCTAGCAAAAATGTGGCCTAGCTGAGTGAACTTCCTGACAGACACATCCCACCAACACACATATAAAATGTAGTTGCATTAGTAGAACATATACTAACTAATTGAAAACTAATGACTGCTTACTTACAGACTTATGCTTCCAAGGCCTGTATTAAGAAATAGTGGAGGTCTTTAGCATGCTTCCTTCACTGTAGAAAGATTATCTGATATACCTGCTGGGCAGGAAGTGGGAGGAATATACTACAGTTCCTGTTAGTAATGGATGCCAATTTAAAGGAACAGTACGATCAGTAAATATATACCCTATAATCAGAACACTCCCCACCTGGCATAATGAACATTATACCACTATGTTTCCTTTTTAAGAAGTAAAACAACTTCAGAGATAGGCAATGATGATTCAAAAGTCTCTAACTGAGTGGTCTCTTCAGCTTCGTGGCAGACAGAGAAACAGGGACATGTGACCTTTGGATGATAAGTTGTTCAAGCTCTATTAATGAGTCCTTCCAACTGCATTTCTTTCTCCTTAGGTAGAGGTGTATCCCATTCACTTTGTTCATGTTCAGTAGCAATTTCTCTCATAAGAGCCTTGCCTTGCATGGTTATGGGGGCTACAAATCCTAGGGGGTCATAAAGGCTGTTGACCGTGGACAAGACACCTCTTCTCGTGAATGGCTTCTCTTCTCTGGATACTCTAAATGTAAAGCTGTCGGTTTTCAGATCCCAACTGAGCCCTAAACTTCTTTGAAGGGGCAGTGAATCTGTTCCTAGATCCAGGTCCTTGAGGTCCTTTGCACGGTCCTCTGAGGGAAACGCTTCCATGACTTTGCTGCTGTTGGACGCTATCTTGTGTAACCTTACGTTAGATTCTGCTAACATCTCCCTTGTTCTTTTTAGGATGTCGATAGCCTCTTCGTTGCTAGAGAAAGAAGCAAGTCCATCGTCCACATAAAAGTTTCTCATGACAAACTGTTTGGCATCTGTGCCGTGTTCTTCTTCACCTTCCTGTGCTGCTCGTCTCAGGTTGTAGATAGCTACAGCTGGAGAGGGGCTGTTCCCGAACACATGTACCTTCATCCTGTATTCTGTGACATCTTTGTTAAAGTCATTGTTTTCATACCACAGGAACCTCAGGTAGTCTCTGTGATCTTTGCGGACAAGGAAACAGTAGAACATTTGTTGTACATCTGCTGTTACTGCAACGGGTTCTTTTCGGAACCTGATGAGTACTCCAAGGAGTGTATTATTCAGGTCAGGTCCACTGAGGAGTACATCGTTTAGGGAAAGGCCTTCATACTTTGCACTGGAGTCAAATACTACTCGTATCTGTCCTGGTTTCTGAGGATGATACACTCCAAATATTGGTAAGTACCAACATTCTTGTTTTTCTTCCAATGGTGGTGCCTTTTCAGCTTGACCACTGTCGAAGATCTTCTGCATGAAATCATGGAAGTGTTCCTTCATATTTGTCTTTCTGTCTAGAGTGCGTCGCAATGAGGTGAGACGCTTCACTGCTTGTCCTTTGTTGTTAGGAAGGTTCTTTCAAACACCTTGCATCCTAGCTCATCTGTATCTTTAGATGAGGTGATAGCCTCCATGTAACTCCGAACTTTCTGCTGTTGTATTGGGTTGACTAGTCTTTCTTTAATCTGTATCCTGTTGGTACAGGGGCTAAGACATGATGTGCGGCCATTTTGCAACATGTTTGTTTTGTAGACATTCACATTTGACGGCTTGTGAGCTCCATCCAGACATACATCACCAATGATGACCCATCCAAGGTCAAGACGTTGTGCAAATGGTGCATTGTGTGGCCCATTGTATTGCTCTCTGACCTTGTGCACTCTCAGTATGTCTCTTCCAAGTAGGAGGATAATTGCAGCACCTGGGTCTAGTGAGCATATCATATCTAATGATTCAATGATGTAGTTGTTTGCTCTCCTCCCTGATGTCTCCACAACTCCTGAGTGTGCCAAAGATCTGTTACTTTGTTCATCTAAGACCGCGTAATTCTGATTGCCTTCTCTCTGAGGCCTGCTAGATTTCAGTGCACTTTGAGGTTATTGCTGGTAATGCAGCCTGGGTGTAAAGCAGACAGATGGTTGTCATTATTGCATTCTTTGCATCGAATTGTTTTCACACAGTCTTTAGCAAGATGTTGAGTTGAACCACAGCATCTGAAACAAATCATTGTCTTGCTTCTGAAACTGCGACATTTTCTTAGTGGATGAGGCTTGTTATGTAGTGGACACTGCTGATCTGGGTCCTCAATTTTCACTCCTGAGCTTTTATCCTGCAGTCGGTACTTCTGTCTTGCGTACAGACACTGTTGCTCTGCGTCCTTTATTGTGCAAAGGTTGTTTCTCTGTCTTTACAGAACTGAAAAAGGCGAAGCTACACTGATGATCTTCCTTGTATTTTGATGCTTGCGTGACCCATCTTTCTTGTAAGCTGTAAGGAAGCTTCTCGATTACCGGTTTGACCCTTGCAGGTATCCACCAGTCTTTGCCGCTTCCAGCTCTAAAAGTATGTCACCAAGCTCTCTCAGCTTCAATTTTTGGATAATTTTCCATCTTCAATTACTTCAGGTGACCCATCGCCCTGCTGTCGCATCATGAACATCGCTGGAGAGTAGGTCAAGCTTTTCCCTGTCTTTCATATATAAGTCTTGGGTGCTGCTTAGAAAAGATGACTTCATTTTTCTGGACGTCATCAAACTTCAGAGACCAGAGCTTTTCACGGCGTATCAAGTATTTTGAGGCTCTAGCTAATTTTCTGGGAACAAACACAGGGCATATGGTTGGGATGCTTGGTTAAATCCACTATAGTTGTGTGGTTGTTCTTGTCTACTGCAAGTCTTTCTGTAGGCCGGATTTATATTTTCCCGTTATGTCACTCAAAGCATTGGTCTCTGAGATGTAACTACTTGGCTTGTTATAGTAAAGTCTTGTGTCAAAGTTGTCTGCTGCTAAACCTTTGACGATTCCAATGCATCATTAGACTGCCATGCAAGAGTGGTGTCAATGTTTCTTCGGCAGCTCTCATGAGCACCTCGGCTTCAGGGCTGCTGAAGCAGTTTTTTCTTGCTTGATAATATGTAAAGATGCAATCAATGTTCTTCATCTATGCAGCCCTGTTCTCTTAATTTCAGCTTCAGAGGAAGCGTGCCCGCGGCTTCTGAGTAGCTGCAGCACTAATTAAGCTGCCTTGGACCTGGCAGTAGCACTAGCAACTGATATGCCCTGTTGCAGTATCCTTGTCTGTGTGCTGCAAAAACAGATTAGAATGACTCAGGAGGAAGGCTAATAGTTGAAATCTTTACTGAGAATAAGTTTTTTGTAAAACTGCAAAAACACAAATTATAAAAATATGCATTAGCATTTAACATTACATCACAAATGCAAATAGTAACAGGCATGCTACAATACTGTTAAGGCACTACTGTTTAGTTGCATTAGTAGAACTGACTGCTTACACAGACTTATGCTTCCAAGGCCTGTATTAAGAAATAGTGGAGGAATATACTACAGTTCCTGTTAGTAATGGATGCCAATTTAAAGGAACAGTACGATCAGTAAATATATACCCTATAATCAGAACAGATACACTGTAACCTCTGGCAACCAATCGCAATCGCTGCCTGATCTCATTCAGTAAATAGATTTTGAGTCTAGCTGCAAGAAAATGTTTGCCCAGGGTACAATCAATATTAAAGTGAGTATAGTAATAACTGCCCAAGTAACAAATATGCCCAAAATAGAATGAGAAAGTAACTTTTTCTGAACAAGCCTGCTGCGCCTGCAAGTGCACTTAGAACTGTGTGAGGTCTATTTATGCACTGCGCACGCGCAAGCAGTATTTGCGCACGTTCAAATGCTTTAGTTCACTGCGCCGGCAAAATCTTAGTAAATGTCAAGCAACATAACGGGCGCACCTCTAAACTTTACTTTTTTTAACGCTAGTTCACTTTTATGTTTTTTTTAAGGATATTTGCACACAGGTCATGTTAGCATTAGGGATGAGCTGAACACCGCCCTGTTTGCGGCTATAATGAAATGTCAGTCCAATACACATAAAAGTTCATTGTTAAAAACAGCATTAGGGAAACTAAATTAAGAAAAAAAAATGTGTGGGGGTCCCCCGAAATTCCATACCAGGCCCTTCAGGTCTGGTATGGATTTTAAGGGGAACCCTGCACCAAAATAAAAAAAAAATGGAGTGGGTGTCCCCCTCAAAATCCATACCAGGCCCTTCAGGTCTGGTATGGATTTTAAGGGGAACCCCGTGCCAAAAAAAAAAAAAAATGGTAGCCCCCCAAAGCGCCTTATCCCCATGTTGATGGGGACAAGGGCCTCATCCCCACAACCCTTGCCCGATGGTTGTGGGGGGTCTGCGGGCAGGGGGTTTATCAGAATCTGGAACCCCCTTTTAACAAGGGGACCCCCAGATCCCGCCCCCCCCTGTGTGAAATGGTAAGGGGGTACAAAAGTACCCCTACCATTTCACAAAAAAAGTGTCAACATTTTTAAAAATGACAAGAGACCGTTTTTGACAATTCTTTAATTTAAAGTCTTCTTCTTCTTTCCATCTTCTTCTTCCTCTGCTTCTTCCTCCGATCCTCTGCTTCTTGCTCCGGTGTTCTCGTCCGGCATCTTCCTCCAAGGCGTCTTCTTCCCCGCTTTGTTCTTGGGGAAGAAGATGCCGTGGAGGAAGATGCCGGATGAGAACACCGGAGCAAGAAGCAGAGGAAGAAGAAGATGGAGGAAGAAACCGAAGGATGGAAGAAGGAAGAAGACCCGAAGAAGATGGAAAGAAGAAGACTTTTAATAAAAGAATTGTCAAAAATGGTCTCTTGTAATTTTTAAAATTTTTGACACTTTTTTTTGTGAAAAAAAACACAGGGGGGCGGGATCTAGGGGTCCCCTTGTTAAAGGGGGCTTCCAGATTCCGATAAGCCCCCCACCCGCAGACCCCCACAACCACCGGGCAAGGGTTGTGGGGATGAGGCCCTTGTCCTCATCAACATGGGGACAAGGTGCTTTGGGGGGGCTACCCCCAAAGCATCCTCCCAATTTTGAGGGCATGTGGCCTGGTATGATTCAGGATGGGGGGCGCTCTCTCGTCCCCCCCTCTTTTCCTGCGGCCTGCCAGGTTGCGTGCTTGAATAAGGGTCTGGTATGGATTCTGAGGGGGACCCCCACGCCATTTTTTTTTTAATTTGGCGCGGGGTTCCCCTTAAAATCCATACCAGACCTGGAGGGCCTGGTATGAATTTTGAGGGGGGGGCCCCACGCAATTTTTTTTTTATTTTGGCGCGGGGTTCCCCTTAATATCCATACCAGACCTAAGGGCCTGGTATCCTCTTGGAGGGGAACCCATGCTGTTTTTTTATTTAAAATTAAAGTTGCCTGGCCTGGGGGTGACTTGACCTCCTTGGTGGTAATCCTGAGTCTGGCTCGGGTTGAGTTTTTTCTACCAGGAGCGGTAACCCCGAGCCAGGATACAGGGGGAAGTTACTTACCTTTTCCCCTGGATCCTGCGATGTCTCCCCGCTGTGTGAGCGAGCCGTCTGCTCGCTCGATTCACACAGTGCCCGAGTGCCGCTGATCTCCGTTCCCTGTGACGTTCCGACGCACGGGAGCGGAGATCGGCGCCAAATTCAAAAACGTTTAAAAACACAACACACATACAGTACTGTAATCTTACAGATTACAGTACTGTATAAAAAAATACACATCCCCTTTGTCCCTAGTGGTCTGCCCAGTGCTCTGCATGTCATTTTATATAATAAAAAGATTTTTTTTCTGCCTGGAAACTGGAGATTGTCCATAGCAACCAAAAAGTGTCCCTTTATGTCAAAAGTGGTTTTAGACCAGCTAGAAAACACCGATAAAATTTTAGAATCACAATTTATCATCAAACAATAAATTTAATGACAGCGACTATTCTGCAACTGAGCAAATTTCTGTGTTTTTGATTTGATTACATTATTGAATAATTTTTATATATATTTTTATTATATTATAATTTATGATTTTGTGTTTCAAACTTTATCATACCTGGGATGTCTACTAGACTCTGGTTCGGACAGATTTAAGTGAGTTATTCATAAGAATTGCATGCCTACAATATAAAAACGCCAAATTTCCATGTAAAATAATTGTACCAATTTCAGCACAAAATTCCAGACAGAATCATACCGCCAGGGAGGTTAAAGTCGTGTCGTAAGTCGCCCCAAATTGTGTTGAAGTTGCCCCAAGTAGCGCTGTGATTCATACTCAAGTCGTGTCCAAGTTGCCTCCCAAAGTGTGAATGGACTCTTAATGATACGGCGTGCACTATTATCAATGGCATATTATTATTGCTGTTGCACATATGAGTGCGCCGGTTCACACGCTCAATAAATGATTTATGCGGTGCACCAATTAAGGTATGAACCGGTGCAGCGCATTCATCTTAGTAAATGACCCCCACTGTGTTCAAATATATAAGAAATATATAAACAGCTGTGGGTATGGTATGAGTGCCAGCGTGTTGGTGCGAAAAAGATGTAAAATGCTAAAAATACATCAAAAATGGTTTTGTTTACGAATCCTATCTTGTAAACCAACAAAGTCTTGTGCAAAAAAATATATATAATGTCCACATTTAAATAAAAAAAAAACATGTATATCCAAAAAGTCCCAAAAAATTATTTAACAATATCTGTGATCCATGGTGTAGTCCAAAAATATAACTGTACAACACAAATATTTCTTCAAATTTTCTTTGTAACATTTTCTTTATATTTCCATATCTGATCCACCAACATTAGTGACCTAAAATAACTCACCGATATTCGTTGTTGGCAAGATTATAAACCAGCTCTATGCGCCTTCCCTATTCAGGCATCAATCCTCTGCAATGATACTTGCAGTGTGATCCTCTTTAGGGATGAGCCGAACACCCCCGGGTTCGGTTCGAACCAGAACCTTCGAACGGACCGAAAGTTCGCGCGAATTTTCGAACCCTATACGTTATAATGGACGCGAACGTTCGAAATCAAAAGTGCTAATTACAACGGCCAATATGCATGTTAATGTCATAAAACAGGTTTGGGGACCCGGGTCCTGCCCCAGGGGACTTATATCAATGCAAAAAGAACTTTTAAAAACTAACGTTTTTTCGGGAGCAGTCATTTTAATGATGCATAAAGTGAAAAAAAAAAAGTGAAATTTTCCTTTAAATATGGTACCTGGGGGGTGTCTAAAGTATGCCTGTGAAGTGGCATGTGTTTCCCGTGTTTAGAACTGTCCTTGCACAAAATGACATTTGTAAAGGAAAAAAAGAAGCCATTTAAAACACTTGCGGCTTTTGGTTTGATCTTAAGTAGAATCTGAACAGGTACATTATGAAGTGTAGCTCCATCCCAAAAAAATCTATTTTTAAGCTTTTTGGAGAACATAGGGAGGGGTTATCACCCCTGTAACATTTGCTGTCTTTGCACATCTGTTCAGAACATGTCACCTCACTTTCCGTCCCAATGACAAATGTTTTTGGAAAAGTGGGGTTTTAATTGAAACAAGGATTGGTGATAAAGTATCAGTAGAGAGGAGATACCTTTTTCCCAAATTAAATCTAACAGGATAGAATTTCCCTTCCTAGGGGTAGATTTCCTCTCACTTCCTGTTTTCTCTTTCCATTTGCAAGTAGGAGTCGTTTGTAAGTTGGATGTTTGAAAGTAGGGGCCTGGCGTATATACTCTGCAGAAATTTGCCCTATTAGATGTTGGTGTAGCCACAAGACTGGTGGGCACAGGAATGGGCCCTGCTGTGAGTTAATAGATCAAGATTTGTAATTGCATGCACCTGTTGAACAGGGCAGAAAAATTGGGGGTGGTGGGTGGTGGTGGACGGTGTTGCCACAAGACTGTAAGCACTCACAGTTACTCTTGGTGGGCGCAGGAATGGGCCCTGCTGTGAGTTATTAGATCAAGATTTGTAATTGCAAGCACCTGATGAACAGGGCAGAAAAATTGGGCCTTTGGCGGTGGTGGTGGACGGTGTTGCCACAAGACTGTAGGCCCTCACAGTTACTCTTGGTGGGCGCAGGAATGGGCCCTGTTGTGAGTTATTAGATCAAGATTTGTAATTGCAAGCACCTGATGAACAGGGCAGAAAAATTGGGCCTTTGGCGGTGGTGGTGGACGGTGTTGCCACAAGACTGCAGGCCCTCATAGTTACTCTTGGTGGGCGCAGGAATGGGCCCTGCTGTGAACTATTAGATCAAGATTTGTAATTACCCGCCCCTGTTAAACAGGGGCTGAAAAATTGTGCCTTAGGCACTGGTGCTGGTGCCACAACACTGCAACCCGGCCCTCACAGATACTGTACTTGGAGCACAGCAGTCACACGTGTTGCGAAGCATTTTTTTAAAAAATTGTAAGTACCCGCCCCTGTTAAACAGGGGCTGAAAAATTGTGCCTTAGGCACTGGTGCTGGTGCCACAACACTGCAACCCGGCCCTCACAGATACTGTACTTGGAGCACAGCAGTCACACGTGTTGCGAAGCATTTTTTTAAAAAATTGTAAGTACCCGCCCTGTTAAACAGGGGCTGAAAAATTGTGCCTTAGGCACTGGTGCTGGTGCCACAACACTGCAACCCGGCCCTCACAGAGACTGTACTTGGAGCACAGCAGTCACACGTGTTGCGAAGCATTTTTTTAAAAAATTGTAAGTACCCGCCCCTGTTAAACAGGGGCTGAAAAATTGTGCCTTAGGCACTGGTGCTGGTGCCACAACACTGCAACCCCTCACAGAGACTGTACTTGGAGCACAGCAGTCACACGTGTTGCGAAGCATTTTTTTAAAAAAATTGTAAGTACCCGCCCCTGTTAAACAGGGGCTGAAAAATTGTGCCTTAGGCACTGGTGCTGGTGCCACAACACTGCAACCCCTCACAGAGACTGTACTTGGAGCACAGCAGTCACACGTGTTGCGAAGCATTTTTTTAAAAAATTGGAAGTACACGCCCCTGTTAAACAGGGGCTGAAAAATTGTGCCTTAGGCACTGGTGTGGTGGCATGGATCATTGAGGAGGAGGAAGAGGATAGTCAGTGAACATAAGAGGACAGTCACTCAGCATCAGCATAGGCAGTCTTGAAGGGATGTGACATTAAAAATTATTCGGTTATATCCGCCTCAGGTGCCTGGTAGCTGGTGGTGATCCAAGACTGATTCATTTTGATGAATGTCAGTCGATCAACCGAGGCGGTGGACAGGCGCACCCTATGATCAGTCACAAATCCTCCAGCAGCACTGAATGTGCGTTCGGAAAGAACGCTGGAGGCAGGACAGGCCAGTAGCTCAATTGCATACTGTGCAAGCTCTGGCCAGTGATCCATCCTCAGGACCCAGTAAGCCAGAGGATTTTCGGTGGGAAAGGTGTCCAAGTCTGACCTTGCCCCAAGGTATTCCTGCACCATGTATATCAGACGCTGGCGATGGTTGCTGGAACCGATCATCCCTTGGGGCTGCGGACTAAAAAATTGTCTGAACGCATCGGTCAGACGTCCACCTTCCCCACCGCTCCTTCTGCCACTGACCGAAGCCTCAGCAACTCGTCGCCCAGGACCAGGAGTTTGTAGCCTCCCAGTTTCTGGGAACGCGTTGCACAGACCTTTCTGCAAGGCCTCCCTGAGATGTCTCATCCTCTGCTCCCTCTGCGACGGCAAGATAAGGTCCGCAACCTTACCCTTGTACCGCGGATCAAGGAGAGTGGCCAGCCAGTAATGGTCCCTCTCCTTGATCCGAAGAACACGAGGATCCTTCCGCAGGCTTTGCAGGATCAGGGAGGCCATGCAGCGTAGGTTAGCTGAGGCATTCGGTCCGGAGTCTTCTGGGTCACTGAGGATGACATGATCGCCAGCCACCTCCTCCCAGCCACGTACAAGTCCACTGGCTTGTTGGGACTGTACATCATCCCTAAAAGACTGCTGCTGCTGATGCTGAGTGCCAGGCTCCACCTCCATGCTCACACAATCCTCCTCCTCCTCCTCCTCCTCCTCCTCCCTCATCCTCTTCCTGTGTGATGGGTGGGACAGAAGGAACACTGTCCGGATAAAGGGGGCCTTGAGAGGCAAGGAAGTCCTCCTCTTCCTGCCTCTGTTCTGCCTCAAGTGCCCTGTCCATTATCCCACGCAGCGTATGCTCCAACAGGTGGACAAGAGGGACAGTGTCACTGATGCATGCACTGTCACTGCTCACCATCCTCGTGGCCTCCTCAAATGGTGAGAGGACAGTGCATGCATCCCTGATCATGCTCCACTGACGTGGGGAAAAAAAAAAACCAAGCTCCCCTGACCCTGTCCTGGTGCCGTAGTCGCAAAGGTACTCATTGATGGCCCTCTGCTGCGTGTGCAGTCGCTGCAGCATGGCCAACGTTGAGTTCCACCTGGTGGGCATGTCAGATATTAGGCGGTTCTTGGGCAGGTTCAGCTCCTTTTGCAGCTCAGTCAGCCGAGCACTGGCATTATAAGATCGGCGGAAATGCACACAGACTTTCCTGGCCTGCCTCAGGACATCCTGTAAGCCTGGGAACCTGCCCAAGAACCGCTGCACCACCAGGTTGAGGACGTGAGCCATGCAGGGCACATGGGTGAGCTGCCCCTGTCGCAGGGCGGAGAGGAGGTTGGTGCCATTGTCAGAAACGACCATTCCTGGCTTAAGCTGACGTGGCGTCAACCACCTCTCGGCCTGCCCCTGCAGAGCTGCCAGAACCTCTGGCCCAGTGTGGCTCCTGTCCCCAAACACACCAGCGCAAGCACGGCATGGCATCTTTTTGCCTGCGTACTTGCGTAGCCCCTTGTACGCCTACGGAGCACCGCTGGTTCCAAGGACAGAGCACTGGAGGAAGAAGAAGAGGAGGGGGGGGGAGGAGAGAGAGGTGTGTCACAACCAGTAGCAGTAGTCGCGTTTTGGAGGCGTGGTGGCGGAACAACCTCCAACACTACTGCACCTTGTCCTGCATCCCTCCCAGCTGCCAATAGAGTGACCCAATGGGCCGTGAAAGAAAGGTACCGTCCCTGTCCATGCCTGCTGGACCATGAGTCAGCGGTAATATGCACCTTACCGCTGACCGCCCTGTCCAGCGAGGCATGGACATTGCCCTCCACATGCCGGTAGAGAGACGGAATCGCCTTCCGCGAGAAAAAGTGGCGTTTGGGAACCTGCCACTGAGGAACCGCACATTGAACAAACTCACGGAAGGGGGCCGAGTCTACCAACTGAAAAGGCAGCAGTTGAAGTGCTAGCAATTTAGCAAGGCTAGCATTCAACCGCTGGGCATGTGGATGGCTGGGAGTGAACTTCTTTCTACGGTCCAGCAGCTGGGGCAGGGAAATTTGCCTGCTGCAATCGGACGTCGGTGTACTGCAAGTACTTGGTTGTGACACACCTAATTCTACACCTTCAGTCCTCTCAGAGCAGCTTTCAGAGAGGACTGAAGGTGTAGTGGGGATGGAGATCCCAGCTGAGGAGGAGCAAGGAGAGGTCCGCTTAGTTCTTTGGTGTGGGTCTTTTATGTGTGCCTGCCAACGAGCTGCATGGCAGGTCGCCATATGTCTGGTCATGCTTGTCGTGCCCAAGCGGCTGATGTTTTGGCCACGCGAGATACGCTTGAGACAAATATTGCAAATAGCAGTGGTGCGATCTGCTGCACTCGTCTCAAAAAAGGCCCACACCAAAGAACTTTTCTGATAACGTGCAGAGGCAGCGCCCTGCACAGGCGGAGCTCTGCGGTGTTGTACAGTTGCTGTGCTGGCCTCTACCTGGCCTCCATGGGGCATCCTGCCTCGTTGGACATGTGACGCCGCATCCTCCTCCTCCTCGTCCTCCTCCTCATCCTCTCTCCCTTGAGGCACCCACGTGGAGTCAGTGACCTCATCATCCCCTCCCTCTTCACCACTAGAGCAAACCTGGCAGTAAGCTGCAGCTGGTGGAACAGTACTGCCAGATTCCTCAAGCTGGGTATCGTCATCCGAGCCTTCGAATCGTTGGGCATCCTCCTGGAGCATGTACCCAACACTGTGCTCAAAGAGTTCGGGGGACTCCTCAGGAGGACATGGTGGGTCTAGGGAAGGGGTGGCTGATGATGCTCTGTCAGTACCCTGAGCCTGGGTGAGAGAGGATGAGGAGGATGAGGAGGGCTTGGTCATCCATTCTACCAAGCCTTCAGCATGATGCGGCTCCACATGTCCAGCTGCCGAAAACAAAGACGCGCGTGTCCCATGGCCACGTGCTGATGACGATGCACGACCACGTCCACGTCCACGGCCACGTCCACTAGAAACAGAGCCTGCCTGCCCTGTGTTCTTGGCTCTGCACGCTCTGCCTCCCCTTGGCGGTCTTCCAGCCATTGTAGTCGGTAGTCCTGTGGGTGCTGCTGAGAAGAAAATATAGGAGCTCTGTGTGATGCCACTAACACACTAGAAGTCCTATGGGTGCTTCTGCAAAGAAAATAGAGGAGCTCTGTGTGATGCCACTAACACACTAGAAGTCCTGTGGGTGCTTCTGAAAGAAAATATAGGAGCTCTGTGTGTGATGCCACTGCCACTAACACATAGAGGAGCTCTGTGTGAAGTCCTATCCTATGGTGCTTCTGCAAAGAAAATAGAGGAGCTCTGTGTGATGCCACTAACACACTAGAAGTCCTGTGGGTGCTGCTGATGGAGCTCTGTGTGACTAACACACTAGAAGTCCTATGGGTGCTTCTGCAAAAGAAAATATAGTGATGCTCTGTGTGTGGTGCTGATGCCACTAACACACTAGAAGTCCTATGGGTGCTTCTGCAAAGAAAATATAGGAGCCACTAACACACTAGAAGTCCTATGTGTGATGAAAATAGAGGAGCTCTGTGTGACTAACACTAACACACTAGAAGTCCTATGGGTGCTTCTGGGAAAAAAATAGAGGAGCTCTGTGTGATGGGACTAACACACTTCAAGTCCTATAGGTGCTTCTGGGAAGAAAATATAGCTCTGTGTGTGTGATGTGACTAACACACTTCAAGTCCTAATAGGTGCTTCTGGGAACAAAATATAGCACTGTGTGTGTGATGTGACTAACACACTTCAAGTCCTATAGGTGCTTCTGGGAAGAAAATATAGCTCTGTGTGTGTGATGGGACTAACACACTTCAAGTCCTATAGGTGCTTCTGGGAACAAAATATAGCTCTGTGTGTGTGATGGGACTAACACACTTCAAGTCCTATAGGTGCTTCTGGGAAGAAAATATAGCTCTGTGTGTGTGATGGGACTAACACACTTCAAGTCCTATAGGTGCTTCTGGGAAGAAAATATAGCTCTGTGTGTGTGATGTGACAAACACACTTCAAGTCCTATAGGTGCTTCTGGGAAGAAAATATAGCTCTGTGTGTGTGATGGGACTAACACACTTCAAGTCCTATAGGTGCTTCTGGGAAGAAAATATAGCTCTGTGTGTGTGTGATGGGACTAACACACTTCAAGTCCTATAGGTGCTTCTGGGAAGAAAATATAGCTCTGTGTGTGTGATGGGACTAACACACTTCAAGTCCTATAGGTGCTTCTGGGAAGAAAATATAGCTCTGTGTGTGTGATGGGACTAACACACTTCAAGTCCTATAGGTGCTTCTGGGAACAAAATATAGCTCTGTGTGTGTGATGGGACTAACACACTTCAAGTCCTATAGGTGCTTCTGGGAAGAAAATATAGCTCTGTGTGTGTGATGGGACTAACACACTTCAAGTCCTATAGGTGCTTCTGGGAACAAAATATAGCTCTGTGTGTGTGATGTGACTAACACACTTCAAGTCCTATAGGTGCTTCTGGGAAGAAAATATAGCTCTGTGTGTGTGATGTGACTAACACACTTCAAGTCCTATAGGTGCTTCTGGGAACAAAATATAGCTCTGTGTGTGTGATGGGACTAACACACTTCAAGTCCTATAGGTGCTTCTGGGAACAAAATATAGCTCTGTGTGTGTGATGGGACTAACACACTTCAAGTCCTATAGGTGCTTCTGGGAACAAAATATAGCTCTGTGTGTGTGATGGGACTAACACACTTCAAGTCCTATAGGTGCTTCTGGGAACAAAATATAGCTCTGTGTGTGTGATGGGACTAACACACTTCAAGTCCTATAGGTGCTTCTGGGAACAAAATATAGCTCTGTGTGTGTGATGGGACTAACACACTTCAAGTCCTATAGGTGCTTCTGGGAAGAAAATATAGCTCTGTGTGTGTGATGGGACTAACACACTTCAAGTCCTATAGGTGCTTCTGGGAACAAAATATAGCTCTGTGTGTGTGATGGGACTAACACACTTCAAGTCCTATAGGTGCTTCTGGGAAGAAAATATAGCTCTGTGTGTGTGATGGGACTAACACACTTCAAGTCCTATAGGTGCTTCTGGGAAGAAAATATCTCTATGTGTGATGGGACTAACACACTTCAAGTCCTATAGGTGCTTCTGGGAAGAAAATATAGCTCTGTGTGTGTGATGGGACTAACACACTTCAAGTCCTATAGGTGCTTCTGGGAACAAAATATAGCTCTGTGTGTGTGATGGGACTAACACACTTCAAGTCCTATAGGTGCTTCTGGGAACAAAATATAGCTCTGTGTGTGTGATGGGACTAACACACTTCAAGTCCTATAGGTGCTTCTGGGAACAAAATATAGCTCTGTGTGTGTGATGGGACTAACACACTTCAAGTCCTATAGGTGCTTCTGGGAACAAAATATAGCTCTGTGTGTGTGATGGGACTAACACACTTCAAGTCCTATAGGTGCTTCTGGGAAGAAAATATAGCTCTGTGTGTGTGATGGGACTAACACACTTCAAGTCCTATAGGTGCTTCTGGGAAGAAAATATAGCTCTGTGTGTGTGATGGGACTAACACACTTCAAGTCCTATAGGTGCTTCTGGGACAAAATATAGCTCTGTGTGTGTGATGGGACTAACACACTTCAAGTCCTATAGGTGCTTCTGGGAAGAAAATATAGCTCTGTGTGTGTGATGTGACTAACACACTTCAAGTCCTATAGGTGCTTCTGGGAACAAAATATAGCTCTGTGTGTGTGATGGGACTAACACACTTCAAGTCCTATAGGTGCTTCTGGGAAGAAAATATAGCTCTGTGTGTGTGATGGGACTAACACACTTCAAGTCCTATAGGTGCTTCTGGGAACAAAATATAGCTCTGTGTGTGTGATGGGACTAACACACTTCAAGTCCTATAGGTGCTTCTGGGAAGAAAATATAGCTCTGTGTGTGTGATGGGACTAACACACTTCAAGTCCTATAGGTGCTTCTGGGAACAAAATATAGCTCTGTGTGTGTGATGTGACTAACACACTTCAAGTCCTATAGGTGCTTCTGGGAACAAAATATAGCTCTGTGTGTGTGATGTGACTAACACACTTCAAGTCCTATAGGTGCTTCTGGGAACAAAATATAGGAGCTCTGCCTGCCTGCCACGAACACACTACAAGTCCTATAGGTGCTTCTGGTAACAAAATATAGGAGCTCTGCCTGCCTGCCACGAACACACTACAAGTCCTATAGGTGCTTCTGGTAACAAAATATAGGAGCTCTGCCTGCCTGCCACGAACACACTACAAGTCCTATAGGTGCTTCTGGTAACAAAATATAGGAGCTCTGCCTGCCTGCCACGAACACACTACAAGTCCTATAGGTGCTTCTGGTAACAAAATATAGGAGCTCTGCCTGCCTCTGCCTGCCTGCCACGAACACACTACTTTCTCAATCAATCTTTGTAACTGAATCTATCTAACTCAATTTCTGTAAGTGAATCTCTCTACCTAACTAAATCGAGCAGAGTGTCACAGAATCAGCCTGCTCAATCTGCGCCGGAACAGCATGTGACCGGCGCAGACGGCGTGGCGGCGTTTTATAGGGGGGGGGCGTGTACTACAGCCCCTGAGCTGTAATTGGCTACAGGCGTCCTGCCTGTAGCCAATTATGGCTCTTCGAGTTTCCGGGGCTGTGATTGGCCAAGCATGCGGGGTCACAGTGCATGCTTGGCCAATCATCAGCCAGCAATGCACTGCGTCGGCCGCGCCGGCCGCAATGCATTGCGGGGCCGCTCGCATCACACGAACGTGATGCGAGCGGCCAAAATAGTTCTGGGCTCGCCGAGCGAGCGAACGCCCGGTGCTCGATGCGAACGTGGGTTCGCATCGAGCACCGGGCCCATCCCTAGGGATATGCAATTAGCGGACCTCCAGCGGTGTTGCAGAACTACAAGTCCCATGAGGCATTGCAAGACTCTGACAGCCACAAGCATGACACTTATGCCCCGTACACACGGTCCGATTATCGTACGACAGATCGTACGATTTCTGTTGATTAAACACCAATATCGAATACAACAGTGCAAAAAGTGCTTAAATGTAGTTACGATTTCCGTCGTACGATTCCGAAAAAAACTTCCGGCGTGCGTAGCTACGTATCGGAAATGATGTCATATACGTGTAAATACGTGTGACCCCTGTGTCTGCCATACCTCTCCGTTTGTAGTGTACAGGCGTATATGCTCTCCGGAACTACACACGCTCGTTCTCTGAATGAACGGACGGACAGAAGTAATGCAGGACCCAGCACTTCCAATTGCCATGTTGGGGATATTAGCTGTCCATAATGTTATGAAATTGAAAAAAAAAAAAAGGAGGACTTGGTCCAAGCAATGGCTACAGGACCGTCAGAAATACTCCCATATGTCTCTTCTCAAAGAGTTGCAAGAGAACAATCCAGATGATTATAGAAATTTTCTAAGGATGAATGATGACATTTTCCAAAATCTGCTGCAAGCTGTCACACCATTGATCATCAAAAAGGATACACTAATGCGAGAATCTATTAGCCCTGAACAACGGCTAATAACCACACTCCGTTACTTGGCGACAGGGCGAAGTCTTCAAGACCTGAAATTTTCAACCGGCATTTCTCCCCAAGCACTTGGACAAATCATCCCCGAAACCTGCAAGGCTATTATAGTGGCATTAAAGGAAGAATATATTAAGGTACAGTGTGATTCGGCACTGCGCCGCTTCTGACAATTGCGCAGTTGTGCGACGTTGCACCAAAACAAAATTGACGTCCTATTGTTAACACAAATAGAGGTTTATTTTGGTTGTATTTGATCACCTCTGCGTTCTTTATTGTTTGCGCTATAAACAAAATGTGTTTGTTTGTGTTGTGTTGGAAATGTGACTAGCAGGCAAAAGGTTAATACTAGGGTCTAGGTAGGGGTTAATTATGTTCCCTGGGAATGATTTTAAAGAGGGAGGGGACACCCAGAAGAGGAGGAGACCGATCGGTGTTCCTCTGTACTGAGAACACACCATCAGTCTCCTCTCCTCTGACTGGACGTGGATCTGTGTGTTAACACTGTTCAGGGTCCTTCTGTGTTCCCGGGCAATCGCAGGTGCCCGGCGGACATTGCAGCTGCCAGGCCCGCGCACTGAGCCCAGAGCAACACCGCAGGCACAAGCACCGCCGGCAGCACGCACATGCCCCCTAGATGGCCGTGAATGAGAGTACGTTATATGACGCCCGCCCAGGATCGGAGATCCCATCTGCGGGCACCATATTACAATACGCCGGTATTGAAGTGGTTAAAGTGTTATATAATAACCAACATGTCATACGCTATGTGCATGGTTTTGGAACATATTGGCCCTGAGCCTCCTTGTCTGATTTGTTCCAGAGGGGCTCCTGGCTACTCCTCCTCAACCTTTTGGTGGCTACTTCAGCACAAAATATTATGTAGCGTAATGCATGGGATCAAAGTAGAAAACCTTACTACTAATTTTATATAATATTTGCTAATACTGTAGCGTTCCATCTTAATATTTTACTTTTGTTAACAGGTTGTTGTTTTTTCTTTCAGTTTCCCACCAATGCACAGCAGTGGAAGGAGGTTGCCAATGATTTCCAACAACATTGGAACTTTCCTATTTGTGGTGGAGCCATCGATGGCAAACATGTCCATATTTTACCACCTGCAAATTCAGGCTCTTACTTCTACAATTATAAGGGCTTTTTTAGTATTGTTATGTTAGCAATAGTTGATGCCAACTACGAGTTTCTTTACCTGGATATTGGCAAAAATGGTCGGAACTCCGATGGAAGCATCTTTGACCAAACGGAGTTCTACAAGCGGCTTAAGGAAGGGACACTCAACCTACCATCCCGTGATGAAAGTGTTGAAGGCATGAACTTTGTGTTCATTGCCGATGATGCATTTGCACTTAACGAACATATAATGAAACCATTCCCCATGAGAAATCTTACAAGAGACCAGAGAATCTTTAATTATAGGTTGTCACGGGCACGCAGGGTGGTTGAAAATGCCTTCGGTATCCTTGCCAATCGATTTCGATTCTTCCTTACCACCATAAACCTGGCTTTATACAAAATAGACTCCCTTGTTCTGTGCTGTTGTGTCCTTCACAACTATCTGCAGAGAAATTCCCATGGATACATGACATCTTTGCCATTTGAAAGAGAGTCAGATCATTCATCAGCAATGCCAGCTAGTAGTCTTCATGGAGACAGTCATGATCATATGGGGTTACTCACTCCCCTGAATAGTGGACATCCCAGGCTTCCCACACAAAATTCCCGGCAATGCCGACTGGATTACATGGAGTATTTTGTTGGAAGAGGGTCAGTTCCCTGGCAGGATGACAACTAAAATCACCACTTGGCCACATTTCTGAAAATCCTATGTGTTATATGTTATTGTGTTTAGCTAGTTCTTTGTGTTCTAAATATTTCAACCATTCTGTTATCATTACACTTGATTACATGCGCCATTTTATAAAGGATTAAATAAAAAATGTATATATAATTTTACTATTATTATTCACTGTAGTCAAGAAATACACTTAATTTTACAAACAATCTTTGCTTTATTATAAAGCAGACAATAACATTAAAGTGCAATTATTGGCATAACATATGCAAAGAAATATAATTTCTTACTTAAGCAGCAGCAATATTAAAACTTCTCTTGTTTTCTATTCGTTCAAAATGTTTAATAGTGCAAAGAAAAAGAAACAAACAATGTCATTCACGCTTTAAACATAATTGGCTTATTTTGGCATGTGTGCCATTTATGTTTCTTTCAGGCTGGGTTCACACTTGAATACACAGTTTCTCCCAGCAGCGTAGCATCTCTAATCACAAACTATGCCGGTTCACACTATTGCGATGATAGACATTGCATGTAATTTGCAGCGCCACTGCTGTTCACATTACATGCGATGTCTGTGTGGTGCAATTTCAGCCATACAGATAGTATTGCTGATATCGCACCACATTCGGGGCAAAAACGCAAAGGACTCATTATTCTGTCCGGACCAAAATTGGATCGCATATGTGTTATCATATATGCAATCCAATCTATGTCCTAACTATCAGTTCACAGTGCGGTATGCGAGCTGTAATGGGGGTGCCATTAACATATAATGACACTCCCCAGCAATTCGCATATGGCAGTGTGAACTGCTGTGGGCGAGGCCGGAATTGGCACCTTATTCACAATGTTCTCGCATATCAAGTGTGAGAACCGACAAGTACAGAAGGCAATGTGAAATGCCTGCTAGAGAGATCTCGATTACACATAATTCTGTATGGTGTGAACCTAGGCAGAAGTGGTTGAAAACCGAGTCACCTGTTCCTAAAAATAGGTACAGAAAGTTTCC